>UFQX01000342.1:294806-322470 GCA_900497675.1 Arapaima gigas | reverse complement strand
CCCCCCCCCCCCCCCCACTGGCAATGAGTAAAAACATTAATCAATGGTTCCCCCTGGTGGTCTGTGGCAGAAGCATGAAACTACCGCTCCAGTAACAATCCATCCCTCCATTTCCATAGATCCTTCAGAGAGGCTGGGGGAATCAGAATGGGATCTGGGAAGCTCTTTGTTTCATTAGGCCTGCAGTAATCTGGTGTTTATCCCTACAAGTGTGGAGTGTAACATTGTCACACAAGGAAAAAAAAAAATCACAGCTTCCTCTGAACATCATGTCTTTGGCCTGCTGAGAAAATTTCAGAGCACCAAGTCCAGGTAGGGGGTTCTGCTAAAATTAATTATTACTGCAAAATATACACCATTACAAACATAAATTTTCAGTTTAGACAAAAAAATTTTAACTGCCACTTTAGATAAAGCCCCAGAAGCAATAATAATCTGAAATAAAAAAATTCGTCTAAACACCAAAATAATCACTAATTATGATGATCCACACTAGAGCAATATGAGACAGTGTTATCACCAAATGCAATTTTTGCTTATACAGATAACCTTATGTAAAGAATTATCTTCGTAAAACCACACAGTGAAAAATAGAAACATTTGCACTAATACAATTGATTCTATGTCATTACAAACAAATGTTTGATGTAAGTTATTTTCATTTTTGGGTGAGATTAAGAATTTATTTACACAAGTGTAAGGTTGTTTATGTTATTGAAGTTGTTTATAGCATTGTGTTGCACATGATTGCATCACCACAAAGGGTGGAGGGAAGAGGGACATCGTCCTTTTCACCGTTTATTTAATCCTTCCCTAACAATGGAAGGGCATACAGCACCAAGCAGAGAGAACATCCCTGCCAAACTGAGGTCACATCCCAGACCTTCCTTGTGTCATATCCTTCACTGTTATCACTCTCCAGTCACCTTTCCTGTAAATAGTACAAGTGAAACAGAAGTTTTGCACACAGCTTCAGTCTGTCCTGCTTCCTGAAAGTATACATTATCATAATGATTTAAATAACTGAGTTAATCATTACATGTTTGTTTGTATATGGCATCAAAGAACACAGGTTTGTATCCCATCTCCTTACAAAGTACGTTTGATCAAGGTACTTACCCTGAATTTATGTAATAAAAATGACCCTACTGCATAAACAGGTGAATATTTATAAATTGCTTAACATTTAAGTCATAAGTCAGTTTAAACAAAACCCTGAGTTAAATGAATTTTATTATTATTATTATTATTATTATTTATTTTTTTATTTTTATTATTTGTTTGGTAATATTGGTTGGTGTGCCTTTGTCAGCACTGTGTGAAACACATTTATGGAAGTAAAATGGCCATTGCACTAAATTCTATCAGAAGGAAAAAAGGATATATACTTCAGCAAGATACTACAGCAACTTTTCATTGTACAAGACCATGTTATATGACGGATAACCCTAGCTGCTGAAGTGATTACATATATTGTGAACATAATTGTAAAATATTAAATATATACACTCAGTCCTTTTATAAGTCCCAACAAAGACAATCCAAAGGCTTGTGAGAAAATATATAGCAATCTCTCACTATCCAAGTCTAATTTGTCCTTAAAAATGAGTCAAATGCCGATTGCTTATTTTCCACTATTTCAAATGAAACAAATGTGCTCTCAGGCCATCAGAAAACCCCTATATAACTATCAAGCCATGATTTCAGCACAATAAACACTATAAATACCAGCTACCTAATTAGATGTCAGTAATGTAATCATTAATTTGCATGTTTATAATGTGTGGTGCAGTGTGTACAGTACATTTCACATGTTATTGTCACCATTGGCATTTAAATAAATAGTATTTTTAAAATTAAATGTTACGTAAAAACATTGCAGATCAGTTGATAATGCCTGAATTATCCATCTTAAATCACTGTATAAATGCAGTGATGTTGTGCAAGCATGTTCAGACAAAGTGGACACGAGAGGAAGAAGTGCAGAAACAGTTGATAAGACACCAGGACGTACATCCTTCCAAACTTTTGCTTTGGATAAATTCTTAACAGTATGCAAAATGGCTTATTGCAATACATAAAGTATTTTTTATTACAGTATACTGTACTGTATGTGTTTATTTCAAGATTTTTAAATTTATTTTTATTCAGGTTTTGATTTTTAAAACATTCAATTGATAATAATAAATGTCTTAAATTTATTTATTATTATTATTATTATTATTATTATTATTNTAAAGTATTTTTTATTACAGTATACTGTACTGTATGTGTTTATTTCAAGATTTTTAAATTTATTTTTATTCAGGTTTTGATTTTTAAAACATTCAATTGATAATAATAAATGTCTTAAATTTATTTATTATTATTATTATTATTATTATCATCATCATCATCATCATCATCATCTTAAATTTTTTATGTCATATTATACGCAGGGGGGCTGCACTGCAATACTAAAATGGAGCAAAAATGCACTTTATTGCAAAGCAATGAATAGTAGGGCTGTTTTGCCAAAAAAAAAATAATGGACCTGAGTGTCATAAATTTCCCCAACTGGTCCAATAAAAAAATATTTCAAACTAAATAATAACGATACCTTAAAATATTGTTTTTTTCAAATATTACGTTAAAATACAAATGTTTTAATGACAGCACCAACAGGAGACTACAACAAGCTCTTCTGATTGTTGTGAAAAACGGTTCTGCACTGTAAAAAATATAGAAATACAGTATTATCTTCAAAACCCTTATTATAATTATATGACAATTTTTATCTATTATTTTTGTTTTTAAACTTTTTGAGTTTAACTGCAACCATTTGCAGAGCTAAAGAGACTTAATGAGAAAAAGCACCATACCGTAGAATTCTCTGTATTCTTATTCCCTGGGTTACCGAGGCTAAGGCCCGCATTAGCACGGTGGGAGCGGGATTTTTTTTTTTTTGTTCACATATTACTACGGATTTGTCCTTTAAAACTAAAATCTTTAGCCTGGATGATTTTAGTGGAGTACTCTTACTCTTATTGTACGCTAGTATGTGTGTGTGTGTGNCCGAGGCTAAGGCCCGCATTAGCACGGTGGGAGCGGGATTTTTTTTTTTTTGTTCACATATTACTACGGATTTGTCCTTTAAAACTAAAATCTTTAGCCTGGATGATTTTCGTGGAGTACTCTTACTCTTATTGTACGCTAGTATGTGTGTGTGTGTGTGTGTGTGTGTGTGTGTGTGTGTGTGCGCGCACACAGCAGGCCATTAACGATGTTTCTGTCTATATGGAGAGGAAGAAGTGCCCGGATATGGCGAAAATACGGAAAATCTATAGGGTAATTTTAAGCATATATTAGGGAAATATAAATCGTCAACTTTTTTGATAAAATAACTTTATTAATACATTACAATGAAACAATTTTAAAAAGTTGATAATGTGTCCCAAAAAAGAATCATCTAGCCGAATGCAACGCGCCTGGTCCCCTGTAGCCGTTCTGATCAAGCCGTATCGGCGCCTTATTCACTGCTTTTGCATATAATTAACTCTACTGTATGTATTTTTAATTTACAGTAGTGACTATTCCATTTTACCGGTTTTGAAAGAGATACCGTAGTACACATTGCAGTACCGCAAAGCGCCAGAATATAAAATGACGCTTAAAGTTTAATTAATGATAAATTTTGTTTTTTCAGCAAAATATTTTGGCAAACGTCAGTAAAAAAAAATCCGTAAAATCAGCGTTTGCTAAATCGAGAATGCTTTGAGTTTGTTTTAACATACTGCAACAATCCGCATCGGCGGTGTTACACGCAGAGGACTTAGAAGGCAGATTTGTGAGGACACGAACTTAGTTCTTCCACGGCATGTTAAACGACGCACCCACCCACAGCACTATCGTCCAGTCCACACAGCCTCAGGGTCATTCCCGAGCCCTGGGTTTCCTTCCACGGTTAGACAAATCAACTATTTACACAACATTGCATGATGAGAACTACAATTCCACCAGACGTTACAATATTTTATGTAAACTTAAATGTTACCTTATTTAAACATAAATTTAAATAAAATATAGACATTTTATTTAAACTATTTTGACCGTTAATTGGACTACATTTAACTACATTGTTTTTCTGTAGGTGCTGTGGCATTCATTTTCAGGCCAATATCCACATTTACAGTTACCAGGAGCACCAAGTCCTTTGTAAAACAATAAAGCATTGAGGTCTAAACAGGTCGTCTATAATAGTCAGCTTTACATGACACGCATCTTCTTGCCAAATAGAAAATTGACGCTGTAATGTATAGAGATGAGGGGGTGCGCTAACATTGAAACAGACCCTAAACAAAGGTTAAATTAATAGAATTTTGTTTGAAAATCCAAAACAACGTACGATTTTTTCAGGTACAATGCTCGTTGTAAGGCAATGGACAAAACTAATGTGTGCGTAGCCAGCCGACAGATGTCATTAAAGCGCCTTAAAACAGAAGATGAACATAGGGGTGCCTAATGTTATTTGTCGTCCACAGTGTTAACTGTTAGTATACGGTGTTTGTAATAAGTGTTGGTTATTTCATTATTTCCATTCCTTTCATCCCTGTGATAATCAACTCCGCTCGATAGCCCTTGCTTAAGCAGCAAGAATGGCGTCTCGTTACCATGGAGACCAAAGTAAAGATAATAAATCTGAAAATGGCGCCTTTGTTCGCCAGTTTAAGGAAGGTCTATGTCTTACAAAACATTGTAATATACAAAGCCATTTGAACTGTTTTGAATGTCTTATTTACTTGGATGGTTAAATAGATTGGGTTTCTTCAGTATTTTATTATTTATTTATAGTTGTATACATCCCCCTGGTTATGCTCATCGGGTTTTGTGTAAACGTTCTTGTTGTTTGTTCGTTCAGTTCATTTTATTAAAAAGTGTTATGAAACTTGTTACGAGATGTCCGGTCCCAGTAGCGTTCGCAAGTCGCAAGTTAAAAAGATGCGCATTTTGTCCAGGATTTACAACGCACGTCGCGTTCCGCAGGATGCCTGATGGGAGGTGGAACGCATGCGCAGTGCTTCAGCCGTCCCGGTGTCCTTCCCTAAACCTGATATAAAGTTGCAGGTCGGCCGCATCTTTCGTAGTTCCACATCATGCTTCGAGCCACGCTTTCAAGGTCAATCTCCGGGATCCGGAGAGTGGCTCGGGTACAGCCTTCATGCACCGGTGAGGTTTACATCTATGTCTATACATGGGTGTCGTTGTTTTGTGCTAAAAACGAGTATCTCGGGGTCCTGTGTCGTGTGTAAAGGTAACTGCTTCCTCCCGGATCTGCGGTTTCGCCGCCTGTGCAGTTTATATCGTGTAAGGCTGTGTGGGCTGCTTGCTAGCCAATGCTTTTGTCAAAGTAATGTCTTAAGAGTGTAAGATTGCCAGCTGCTGTCGCTGCGACAGAATGAAAACAGGAAGCGTGTCATCTCTCAAACATTCAATGTCAGAAAGTAACTCAAAGGTGGTTACTTTAGCATTTAGCTAAAAAAAACACGTTTTTCATTCGCAGCTTATCCTGTCCTGATCGCCATCCCTACATTTTGTTTATTTTTTAAATGTGTAAGAAGCTGACGACGGTCGATGCTATTACTCTGAGCTAATCGTGTTTTTGTCCTCGAACAGTTATATCAGCAGTTTATACGTACTGAATTAATACAAAAATAAATATCGAATTGGGACAAACGTACTATATTGTGCACAGTCACACGTGGACAGGCGTGTGAGTTATCAAGAGGTTTGAATAATGTCCTTGCAATGACCCGCTGCTCGAGTGAGGCTCTGCGGCCTAGTCCTCCCCATACCGCTTACTAGAACCATCGTGATTTTTTTTTTTTTTCTTTTTCCTCCCCCTTGATGTCTGATTCGTGTGCGTGGCTATAGACGTAAATACCGTATAAAACGCAAATGTTCGTGTGAATACGTTTGTTTGTTAGCAATCAATGCGGAGAACTAGAAGGTCAGACTGGTTGTGACAAGTTACGGTATGAGGAAATGAGTATCTTTGTTCGAGATTCCGCTCATATTTGCACCCAAACAATTATAACTATAGTTTATGTTTAGTATGTATTTCTTATCTAGGAGTATATAATCAAACTTGTCTTTTTTTTTTAAGAAAATGAGTTTAGTTAACCAAAGGATTTCTGAAATCTTATACAAAGTCCCTGCAGTGGTAAATTTATTCTTAAATATGTGTCTATGGGTATGATCTAATATGCATTACTTCCCAAGTCATTCTTTGAGAAAGCATCCTTACCTCTCTTAACTGCTTTTTCTTTTCCCATCAGCCCCTGTGGCATTGCGTCCTTATTCCCATGCTGTGCAGGAGACCGATGAGGAGTTCGATGCCCGCTGGGTAACCTATTTCAACAAGCCTGACATTGATGCTTGGGAGCTGAGAAAGGGTGAGAAACAGAGTTGTGCTGGCTTGTGCAGAGATGGACTGTTTAAGTTGTGATGAGAGGCTGAATGGTGCTGTGTTTCAGGTGTGAACACTCTAGTTGGTTACGACCTTGTACCCGAGCCAAAGATTCTGGATGCAGCACTGCGAGCATGTAGGAGGCTAGATGACTTTGCCAGCGCCGTCCGCATCCTTGAAGTGACCAAGGTGAGAGATCTCTGGTTGGACATATTGATCGGTGTGTTTTGTTGCTGTTTGAATGGCTCCCATACTTCTTGCAAGTTATGGATATGGACTTCTACAGGGCTAACCTAGTAAATGCCCTTGCCTTTCACTTGGTTTTTAACTTAAGTTTCACTGAAGTATGTTTGCAAATTGGTAAAGAGGGTATTGTTCAAGCTCTTAGTAATTAATATTAGTAACATTAATATTGGCAATGTGATTTCACATCAGTGCAAGGATTCTTCTTAAACCAAACAAAATGCACTCATTTATCTACTTAGTTGCAACTTAAAATTTAATTTGTGTGTGTGTGTGTGTGTGTGTGTGCACGCACATATATTCTCTTTGCTGCAGGACAAAGCTGGTCCTTACAAAGAAATTTACCCTTATGTGATCCAAGAACTGAGACCTACATTAGATGAGCTGGGCATTCCTACACCTGAGGAACTTGGCATTGACAAGGCATAGACATCCATACTTTGGTTGGTATCTACATACATTGACACATTTGTGTAGTCATAATATTTTTGTCAAACTATTTTCTAAATTTCCATGCTATGTTCTTTATTGCAATTCCCAGGTTGGTTTTTTGATGGACTGCTGTCAGAGGCACTTGTTCCCTCAACTTGAAGTGTCAGCCTCTTCCTGATGTTCCTGTGAAAAATTTGGCTTTTGCCCTGTCCAAATGTGTATAAATAATTACAAAACAGTAATAAAGGATGGTATCTTTAACAGGTTTGTTCATGTCTTTATTTTAAGGTTTATACCCTTATTTTGGAGTAATTTCTTAAAGGAATATTTTCTAAATTCCTTCTCAGATTTAAACAGCCAGGCTTTGGTTTCATTACAGATTCTTAATTAGACTCAATTTGGACTGATAATGATTGGTGCTTAACTTGTTACAATTTTAAGGTGTAGCAATGTTTTGTTAGTGCTATAAACACAAAGTTCTTCATGTGAACTACAAAACTGATGTAAGCATCTAACCAGATGATAGAATTTGCATGCAAATAAAACATGAAAGTCAAAACCAGGAAATTTATAACTTGAACCTTGAAATTAACCCAGAATGTTTTTATACAAAATACTGTAGCTTTAACTGCCTGTACTGGTTCTGCCATATATGAATGCTTTCTTTGAGAAACTCTAGCCATGAACATCAATGGCAAATGGCAGTGTTTTTTAGATTTTTGTTTGCTTTTAGCCTGTAGAGGGTGCAGGAGACCACAGAAGTGGTATTTAATCAGTGTATTGCTCTTGCTAGCGTGTACATCAGGTTAACCATTTTAGTTAAATTCATATAAAATTTTTTAACCTTGGGTGACTTGGTGCAAAATGGGTGGTACTGCTGCTTCACCTCACCTTAGCTGTTTGGTCAAAGGTTTGAATGCAGCTCAGTCAACATGCAGTTTGCATGTCCTTCATGTCTCTGGTTTTCTCCCACAGTGCACACATTGGTTTTGGGTTAATTGGAAACTAAATATCCTTTAATGTTTGTGTGTGTGAATATCCTGCAGTGGACTTGCAGGATGCAATCCCTCAGTCTGGTACCCAGTGATTTCTAGGGATAGGCTTCTGAGGAAAAACCCTGAGGATAGCAGTTAAGTCAGTTCTTTTTGACTTGTGTTCCTTGAGACTCTGTTGAGCCTATTACCTCTTCACCATCTACATTGCTTCCTTTGCCCCTGTTACCTCTCACAGGTTTTCTTATCACTGCTTTACTGCATCCCCCCCACAGCAGCTACAGATTCTGTTTGTATCACAGCTTCTCTGACATATGTTTAGATGACTGGTCACCATGAACAGCTTGACTTATCTACTTCTTTTAACACTGTATATAGTTCAGTTTCCTGCCTCCTTTTCCTGGAGAGGATTGTAGTGAGGGTAGGTTATGGTGAACTCAGACCTTTATTTTCCCACAGTGATCTCCATCTTTTCTTGGGGGGGGGGTGTTGTCCAGACTTTCCAAGGCTAGCTGAGAGCTATAAACTGTCCAGTGTGTACTGAGTCTGCTCTGGGATCTCCCAGTGAGATGTGCGTGGTATAACTCCTGCGGAGTTGTCAGTGGGCATCCTTACATGCCTAAACGCACATCTACTAGCTACTCTCTATCTGGGGGGACAAGTGGCTCTATTCAGAGGTTCTTCTGAATTACTCAGTTCATCCTGCATATAAATCTTATTCTCAGCCCTTCATGATGCCAGGTGAGGATGGGGACATATGGCTAGCAATAATCCATGAGGTTAGTCCAAAAACTCCACTCCTGCTTCCCCAGCTCTGATCAGGGCAGTGCATGTAGGATTGCTGTTGTTGCACAAATTTGTCTTTCGATCTCCCATTCTCTCCTTCCATCACTTCTGAACATGACCCCAAAATCTTAATTTCTACTAAGATTTCTGAACTTCTTCCTCTCAGCTAGAGAGAACAACCCATTCTTTTTGGCAAGATCTCCTTGACCTCAAGCTTAAAAGTTGATTATCACATTAAATGCTTGACACTTGTCAGCAAATTGTTCACACTAAAGGCTAAGCACATTAGCATATTCCCTCAAACACCTGCGCTGCTCTTTAATGACCAGGATGAAATCTGCATTGCTCCTCCTGAAACTGAGGCTTAACTGTCAGATAGAGATACCTTTCTAATGTCCTGGCATAGGATTGGACGGGAAGGCTGAGGAGTATGATCCATCTGGAGTTGGAATACACCCTTTAACCCCCTTTTTTAAACCAACCCAGACTACTAATCCAGAGGTATCATCTGCCTTCCATCCTACATTGAAGAGCTACATGAGCCATGCAACCCCCACTCTGTCCAGTGCTTTTTAAATCTCTGGCTAAGTCTCATTGATCCCTGCAGCCCAACCACCATAGAGTCCACATACCACCATAGTAACTTCAGGAACAGTGATGGACCCTAATCCACTATAGGTGTCTAACATTGCCGCATGGTAGGAGGGCACATACACCAGGTTGAGTTCCTCAAAATGATCATTCTACAGCACAACAAACACCCCTGTTTGGCAGAGTCTCGTCTTCTTCTCCCAAGAAGACGGATGGTTTGCCAGAACATCAATGACGTCGTGAGACAGTCTTTATATTACTGCCCATTCTTGAGCTGTCCCTTCAGCAACGGCTTTTGTTGTAGGCCTCTTAGACTGCCAGTACCTCTCAGCTGAATAGACAGATCTCCCAAGAGCATGGCTCTTCTTCGTCTTCAGCCTAATAAATTTATGGCAGCTATACTCACAACCAAGGTGTTGAACATAGTCCACTCAGACTTGATTTCTCCAACTCAGACTTGTCTCTCAGTTTAAGTGAGAAGTTTTTTCTGAGAAGTGATATAAATCAGTTTCTACCAGTCATTCCCAGAAGACCCTTGTAGAACTTATGGGTGTTTCAGGTGTTTCCAGCCATTGCCTGGTACATTAAATCCAATTCACCACCAAGTGGTAATTAGCTGAGAGTCCTGAATCTCAGAGCTATGTTATCTGAAGCCTAGAACTCCTGGTAGGGTCTCCCTTAACAAAGAGGTCTGGAGGAAGAATCTAGACAAAAATTGGTCTACATTTTTGACCCTCTGACCCTCATTAGTATTCAAACGTAAACTAAGTGTACCCTGCCTAGATCAGGGTTACCAGGATCCGCCCCTGGAGTCAGGCCTGCGGGTGTGGTAGCCCACATAACCTGGCTAGGCTTATCTTGAAATGGCAGTGTGGAGTCATCTTGTGGGCTCACCAACAGCAAGGTGAAGGGTAGGGGTCAGGGGCATTGCCAGCTAAGGGGTGGGAATCAGTGATGTGAACATAGATGATATGGAACCTAGCAGTGGAACCTGACTTTGGGATATCACCTCACAATATCACCTCACTTGTGGAGAGGGAGCTTGAGCTCTAGAAATATAGTTATTCTCACTTCTATGCATAGCTTGGGTTTTTGAACCAAAATTCTCAACTGAGGGGGTGGTCTTTCTTCTATTCTGGGTTTCCTCTTCATGAAATGCTACAGGTGAGGTAATACTCACAAGCCTCCAGCTGAGGGACATGCAGCTGGAGTTTTCCCCAATAGATGATACAGTTGCCTCAATGTGGCTGCAGGTCACAAAGAGGAAAACTGACTGTCGGTTGTGTATGTGCACCAAACTGCTGTTCTGAGTTTTCAGCCTTCTTTGAGAAGGTCAGTGAGATACTTGAGATTGTGTTACTGACAGACTTTGGAGTTCTGTAGGGGGAATTCAATGTTCCTATTGGAAATGATGGAGACACTTGAAACAGCATGGCTGGAAGGAATGGCCTGTTGCATCTGAACTCACACAGTGAATTGTTACTGGACTTCTGTGCTAACCATTGACTGTATGAAAAAAACACCTTAGGCCAAAAATTGATGTCTATATCATTGGACGTGAGGCTGTATATTCTGGATACTTGCATGAAGTGTGAAGCACCGCATGTTTGTATGTACATATGTGTGTATGTATGCTGTAAATTATATGCTGCTGCTAGCAGAATTTTATTCTGGGATAAATAATGTTTAATTCTTTCATTCATTTATTCTATTTCTCCAAGACTGAGATCTTTTACCTTACAGTTGTCTCCTGTCAGGAACTGTATCAAATTGGACAGTTCACTCATTTTTCCCCTTCATGGTCAAGATTCTAAGAATAACAATCAACTTAAGTCTCTGCTTCTTGCATCACATGGAAGCCATAACCTGATCCTGCACACCCATCCTGCAAAAATAATTTTAGGATCTGACCTTATCTCACAACACATTCTGCACAGTGTCTAGTCCAATTTATTGTAATATCTCACCTGCACTACTGCAACTCTCTCCTGTCTGGCCTTCTGGCCTCTGTCATCAGGTCTCTTCAACTGATCCAGAATGCTGCTGCATGAGGTGTCTTTGATGGGCCATATGTTCCCATGCATTTATCCTCTTCATTGCTCTCCAGTTTCTGCCAGCAACTGCACATATCAAGTTGAGGACTCTGGTTACAGCCTACAAGACCAACAGTAAACCTGCACCCTGATACCCGATCACTCAATATGTATCTCCAGCTATGGCTATTTGACAGTCCCACTCACCAGAGGTCCAATGCTATCTGTAATGCAGAG
Source organism: Arapaima gigas (assembly GCA_900497675.1). Lineage (NCBI taxonomy): Eukaryota > Metazoa > Chordata > Actinopteri > Osteoglossiformes > Osteoglossidae > Arapaima > Arapaima gigas. The sequence continues at coordinate 310,711 of UFQX01000342.1, read as the reverse complement.
CCCATGCTATCTCCCGTGGGAAGCTGCAAACACTATTATTGTCTTTGTCTATGTCCCACCCTCCTCTAACATCACACCTACAACAGACAAGACTCAAACCATGTGCAGCACGTTACAGACTCAACACCCTGATGCATTCTATGTGATTTCTGGGGACTTCAATCACACCCCCCCTTACTTGGATTCTACTCTGCTTCTCTCAGTGTGCAGAATGTTGGACAATAAAACACTGGATCTGCTTTATGCTATTATACAGCTGCACTGCACTGCCACAACTAGGCAGGTCAGATTGTAACCTAGTCCTCCTCACTTCCAAATATAAACCAGCGATCAAACAATGTGCAGATAGGATGTAGACAAAGGAGACAGAAAATGTCTTGCAGAACTGCTTTGAGTAACCAGATTGGGAGATGTTCTCTGAAACATATGGTGAGGACTTGGTGAGGTCTCAATCACTGTTTATCATCCATTTTTTGTTGATACTACCATCCCCACAAAAACAATGCATTGCTTCCCTGTCAACAAACCATGAAGGAAAAAAGACTCGAAAGGCCTCCTGAACAAGGCATTAAGATCTTGTGATAAACTTAGGTTTTATGAGAGACAGCGGGGCCTGAAGAAGTCTCTGCGGGAAGGGAAGTCTGCTTATAGGCAGAAAGTGGACTGAAAGCTTCAGCACAACTTGTAGGCAGTATGAAAAAGTGTGGAGAAGATTATCGGCTTCAAACAGTACACAAAGGAAGCCATAAAGGGAACTTGTGGACTGAGTGAAGGGGCCAAATCAGTTCTTCAAGAGATTTGATTCAGTGATGTTCAACCTGGCCTCTCTTTCCCCTCTCCCCATTAAATCTACTACCAGCTTGGACTTCCCCCATCTGCCTTTTTGGAGAAAGACAGCAATCCTGCTTCAATCCAACCATTATTGATTACCACCAAGAAAGGTGAAGACAAGACTGAGGAGGCTGTACACTGGCAAGGTTGGAGATCCTGAATGAACTGTATTATATATAATATATATTATATTTAAATGTTATTAGGATAAAGCAGGAGAAAGTGAAAATATGTAGCTCAAACTCTTTAAATGTACAAACAAGTCATGTTGTGGCAACAACGGGACATTTGCATAAGAAAATATTTGCAGCACAGTTTCTGAGTTATGTCCTGCACATACTTATGTATATTGAATAAAAGTATACAACAACATCTGGCTAAAACTCTGTGTGGTGGTACAGAATGAGATGAATTGCGATAATTGCAACAGCGTCCTTTGTCCTTCACAGTATGGAAGCAGAAACAGGAAGCTCGGACAAACCTAGAAGTATTGTATGTATACAGCCCACTAACATTGTCAATATTTTAATTTTTTTTTTAATATAAACTCAGTCTCATTGATACTTTGCAGTTTAAATTGTTCAGGATGCTGAACATATATTATGGCAGCACAGTGAATCAAACACAGTAGTAGCAGGAAGCAACACCAGTATCTTTCCATTGTAGTAGAAAACAGTGCAGTTATAGTGCAGTGCTGCACTACAAAATACAGAAATTTGCTTGGTATCCATATTCTCTATATCCAAATATTCACTATAACGATTCTTGAAAATGAATACCTAAATATTGGCATCTGTACTGAAACTTTTACTATATAATGAATTTTTATCTGACGCTTATACATAATAAAAAAAAATCAACACAAATAAAAATCAAAATAAAAAAATTAACAAATAAATACCATAGAATACTGCACAGTGTACTGTAATAAAAATAATACTGTATGTATAGTAATAAACAGCATTGTGTACTGTTACGAATTTATCCAATGTAAAAGATTGAAACTAAACTAGAAAGAAGTTCTAAAGCATGCAAGAACAATGATCTCACTACTTATTGACAAGATGACAGGAACAGGAGCCTTGCTTTCAAGAACACAACTGAATATGCTGCTACATCCAGATTTAGTGCATTTTGTCATGCTGAAGTCATTGGTTAGTAGTTATATAGATATTTTTGGATGAGCTGGGAATGTGTCATTTTTTTCCGTTTAAAATAATAGTAAATAGGTAATCAGTATCCAAAATTTCAGTATCCAACCCATTTCAGGGGAATTAGATTTGGATATGTATCAGTACAGCATTCTAAAAAAATAACTAAATAAATAAAACTTTAATAATAATAACTTTTAAATGCTTTTTGCAGTCATTCTATGGGTCTTGTAATATATCTACACGGAAAAGGTTCTTATAGTGAGATATGGTGACAAATAAGGAGTGATGTATCTGTGAAACGATGTATCCTCGCAGGCCACTTTGAAATGTGTTCACAGAATAAATGATCCTTCACTGAAAAATTTTCAGAAACAGCAAAGCTGACAAGCCACATTGGAAAAAAATTCTGTGGAATCAAAACCAGCAGATCCTGAATTCATGTTGTACTGGAATTAAAAGAAACTCCAATTCCACAATTTTACTTAATATAATGGCCAGTGAGTCTGTCGTGCTAGTTACATATCCGACAGTCTGCCAACATTTTTGACCAGCAGGGGACAGGCAAAACACAACTATTAGTGCTCAACCACTGATAACACATTTCTGAAGGAAAATGCCTATAGAACATGTGACTTAAATAAATACTCAAGAGTATGTGTTCTGTATGTGCTATAATATTGTGCTATAATATAACTTTAAAAATAATGGGAATAAACATGGTGAAGAGATACAATGATCAAGAAGCAGGTGGGACAGCAGGAGGCATAGTGGTTAGAGTCCTCATCTTGATACTCAAGGAGACACCTCCTGCTGTTGTAACCTTGAGCTAGGTACTTGAAAATAATAGGTACTTACCATTAATTGCTCTAGGAAAAATTTGCTCAGCTGTAAGTAACTGTAAGAAGCTTAAAAATCCAAAGTGGCTAAATGAATAAATGTAACACGCAGAAATCTTGTTTGCTCTGTCCCATACCTTCTTTGTTTTGAGCAGCAGGAAGGGAAGTGGTAATAACTGTTGCCTTGCACTTGAGGGGCCCACACTGGAACCGATCTCAATCTATAATACCCTTGATCAAAGGTATGTACCCTAAATTTCTTCAGTTCAAATCATAGGTTGTCTAAATGAGTAAAGCTGCAATGTCACTTTTAAAAAAACTGTCAGCTAAATACATAAATGTCAGCAATTTTCTGACAGGGTCCAGACCACTATGACCCTGACCAGAACAATCAGTTAATGATGATGGCTGGAGTAGATTTTTCTAATGTTACAATTCACCTTCCTTATGACAGAAGGTGTGTCAACAGCAGTAGAAGAAATCTATAGTTGGAATATATGTTTAATTTATGAAGTAATGTCAGATATACTAAATTATCAATCACATTCAATCACACAAGATGACTGGATCCTAGGTGGTTTTAATCATTTAAAAATAGATAATGATATCTATAAAACTCAATCTCTGTTTGTCTTTTTGTTTATGAACAGCTTTTTTTTTCAAGCCACAAACTCAAAATTTGGACCACAAGTACTTTTCACCTTAAATGAGGTTTTGGGGTAAAGTCCCATTAAACTCTAAAAAGGCTACTAATGATTTTGAAAATTTAAAATTCAGTCTCCAGCAAGGTTTTGAGAAGCCAGAGTAGTGACGTCACACACAGAGCATACATAAAGATGCAGATGGATTTCTCGAACACATGCACACACATGCTGATGTATGAGATAATAGATTTTCTCTCTTCAGACATACAGCAGCAGACATGTTCTGACACAAATACAAACATGGGACCCTCACATGCACTACAAACATTGGCATATGTAACTCTGTGGCTTCTACTTGTTCAACAGCACTACTTAGGTATTAAATGCAACCACTTCAGTGATTGAACAGTTTACTGTTACTACTTTTTACTTTTCCATTATTATGCCTTTTTGTTACTTAGTGCCAGGTAACTCAGCTGTCAGTTCCTAATATATTTATATTTGCAAAAATCTTATTACACAAATACTTCCTATATTTATGATGCTCAACCTATGCCTATTTGTTCTTTATATACAGCTTTATTTTTCAAGTCACAAGAATGTAGTACAGTGGAACTTCTTTCCCAGAAATTTGATTTTTGCGCAATCAAGTTTATTAAACACCAAAAAGACAACTTACTATCTTGAAAATTTCTACTTCGTTCTTTGAAATATAGGGTTGGAAATACAAACAAAGTTATATCACACACAAAATTTGTCACACTGAAAACAAAATGTTTAAGGGTAATAAAGTTTGGTGATAAATCATTTCTTATTACTGTCTTCAGGTCACATCAGTTGGTGTTTGTGTGACTTGAACTGGAGGCAAGGAGTGGTGAACATATGGCGTATATGTCGGGACTGCATGTGCAGTGAGAAATGTCACGTGTCATGCCTGAGAGAAACTGTGTTAGCATTTGTCATCCTACCAGCAAATTAGCTGGGAACTGCCTGAGTGGCACGTGTTACTAATGTGTGTAGCGGCATGTGTGTCATGTGTGTGTAAATTTCCAACTTAGGCAATGCTAGGTATCTCAGTATTAAATTATAGCAGTATTGGGCAGTATAGAGTTGTTGCCTCGCAGCAACTGATCTGTTCTGTGCGTTTTCGATTCCAGCTCTGTGTGGGTTTCCCTATGTCTGCATGGGTTTCTGAATGGGTTTCCTCCTGGTGCTGTGGTTTAGAGTCCAAAGACATGACTACAATGATTACTTGACTACAAGTTGTTTTCAAATATATTAACTGTATTATTTTCAATTATTTTAAAGTAAGTTCCTATTAGGTAAGGTGACTGTTACTCACAAGGTTAAATGCTAGTACTAATAGTGTTAAGAAGTAAAACAAAAAGGAACAGAAGAAATACATATTTCTGTAATGTTCAATACAGTTTATTATAACACTTTTTTCTTAAAAAATCAAAATGGACATACCAGGGGTACCAAGTGTCCAGCTGTCATAGTATGACGTAAAATACATAGATGAATAAAAAATATAATTGTTTGAAGTGAATAAAAAAATGCAACTAAGTCCAACAAATAACAGCATACAAACACCCACATTTAATTAAACTACGCTATTCGTAAGTAAAATACTACTGCACACAACCTCGAAAAACCATAAGTATTATATTACGTGACTAATAAGTTGTACTGCACATGCTCAGTGAGAGCGAGAGATTCCTTGGCCAAGCCTCCGGGTCCTGCATGGGGTTTAATCATGGACAAGCCGTCACTAATGGATGGACATGAATGGTCCTGCACTATGACGTTTACATGATACTGTCATTATTCGTGCACTGTATGATTTGCATAGCATTACAATTATTCCTACTTTATGTCATGTGTATAGTATTCTATTTATTTGTACATTATATGACTTGCATATTTGAAATTACTTGTGCAGTATGCGATTTTCATAGTATTGTAATTATTCGTCCCCTACGTGATTATTCGTGCACTATGTGCTTTGCATAGTACTGTAATTATTCATACACTGTGATTTGCATAGCAGCGCCACCATTTGCGCGCCGGGTACCGCGCAGTTCAGGAACCCGGCGACTTGTTGCTGTCGCGGGGCGGGTCTTAGGCGAGCGCTGCTGTGGGGGCGAGGCGAGGCGAGGCTAAGTGACGGGGGGAGGAAAGTCAAGCGAAGCCCAGTGCGAAGTGGTTCCAGAGATGAAGTCAGTCTTGTTTCGCTGGTAGCCCTTTTTGAATATACACTAAACAACAGCCTCAACTCCTGTTTTCGTCGGAGGAAGCCGCGCGCGTGCGTTCTCCGCGTCTCTCTGGGAGAAAAGGGAAGAGGGGGAGTTTCAGAAGAGCCCGGCTGGGAAGCGCGCGCACGGCTTTCCGGTGCGTTTTTGGGCTCACGAGCTAGGAGGGCAGAAGGTGGACGGGCGGAGTAGTGGGGGAAGAGCGACGGCAGCACCGGCAAGAGGGATGGTGGACAACTCCGGCAGCAATAAGGCGCACATGGTGAGCTCAAACGAAGCGAAAAACGACAGTTTCTACAGTTATCACGAAAAATTTACACGTAAGAGACACTGCCCCAGTGTTCTCCAGAACCTCATGTGTTTCGTATCGGTGTTCACACACAGACTGAGCACCTGAAAAGCACAAAGGCCCTTCAGTAAATGAGTAATACTGCAAATAGCTTGTTTTTCACTCACTGAGAATATTTATTTTGGTTGTGTGAAAAGTGCGGGTTTAACAACGAATTACTTGAGCGCTTTGTTGTGCTCACTGAGCCGGCGCGTGGTGTGGAAAGGCGCGTGACGAGCTACTATGCTTTCCCCCCCCCGTGGGTCATTTAACGTACATTTAAATACCCTTTCTATGTCCCTTTTGCTGTCGTTTGCTGTTCCTGCAAAAAAAGAGAAATTGTGTTTTGAAAAAAAATGTTATGTGATGTAAAAAATGTGATGATGGGTGGCACTTCAGCCATGATCTTTATGAACACACACACATACCCGTTTTGTTTAACTGCGGTGTGTCCACGATGGTGCATCACAACATTCAATGCATTTATATTAGGCTTAAAATATGAAATTTAATTTTTTTAGAATTATGTATGAAAGCTTAGTGGATGCGAGAACAGGCAATTCTTGTCCAAGATTTATTTCGCATATCAGTAAAGTAATTTATTACACATTGATCTTTCTAACTGTATTGTAATAGTATAAATCCTTGCTCTGGATATGTTTGTAGAGCTCAGATTCTTTTTGATTATTTCCTTTTATTTTTCCTCAAACTCATTAAACAGCTGAACGTGGACATCTTTTTCAGATGACTGTTTTGTTTGTGTCTTTGGGATTTGCCTTCAGAACAGCTGTTTTGGACATCATCCACTGCTCAGCCTTCTTGGCTCCTGGTCCAACAGTCTTAATGTGACCTCTGTGCTTCCAGGAGTAACATGACACTATGAAAGCTGTTTACTGTTCACACCACAGTAAATGAAGATAATCTGAGAACCACCAGTACTACTGAGACAAAGGGGTTTTTTGGCTGTTAAGGGCAAATTGTTACAGATGTTCTGTATATAGTAAGTGTGGCACCATTTAACCATGTCCATTTTCTTAAAATATTAATTTATTTAATTAAGTATCATTACATGAGTTGTAGAGGAAGCTGATTATTGTACGGTTAAAAAAATCAGAAACAGATGGATACTTTGTGCTCTGCTACATTACAGTTAAGCATTTTCCCTCCTTTAATCTTTTTCTTGTTCTTCTAGAGAATGCACACACGCCCAATAGTTAGCTGTGAAACTCCCTTTAAACATGTTTCTTGTTAGTCTAGTAATTTACAGATGTAGTGAGTTAACAAACAAGAGCCAGTTCTCACCAAACTGGTGCATTGGGGTCAAGCCTGCTTCAGGATTTTGCAGGAAAATTTGGGTAGATAATGATAAAGCAGATTTCATTGTGCTACAAAAGGATTATGCATGATGAATCATTTTTGGCAGTAGCGGGGAAAGGGTGAACCTTCTGAACCAATCAGAGGGCTGGAAAAACCTTGTGGTCAAGGGACTCTTTCATGTCATTTTGTAGCAGTCAGAAAAAAATTGCCTATTCAACACATTATTGGTTATTATTAATTCCTAACATGGCTGACAGTTTCATCTGGTGTGACACAGTATTTCACCTATTTATACAGCTGGGTGGTTTTAATATGGAAACTAAGGGTAAAGAGCTTGTTCACAGGTACTATGTTTTAGATAGTTTTTTAATTTTTTGAAGGGAAATTTCTCTCAGCATTTGAATGCCTGAACTTCTGCATGTCTCTCCTATTTCCAGGCTGATTTCTGCACCATTGTTACAGTGCTGACATCTGAGCTGTTAAATATCCTGTTAGTTTTTTCACTATTACAGTACCATTGCTAAAATTCAGTTGTGTTTCCCTTATTAAGTTATACCTTTGTCTGTATTTTTGACTATTAGTTTCTCAAAGCTCATTACAGTAGGTATTTCAGTCAAGTCATACCTGTCTTGTTACAATATCCGGTTTCTGAATTACTGCATTTCTACAGCCTCATGCCACTGCCCCTAAAGACTGTTTTAATTTTGAAGGCCTCTCTGATTGACATGTACTGTTTTGCTGTCATTTTGCAACCGTGAACTAGAACATCTTTTCATCAAAACAAGAAAAAAATAACACTTTCTGTATTAGTTAAATGTGAATGTTGATTGAATCAAATTGTATGTACCTCTGAAGGTACTGACTTCATTGTATCACTGGAAATCATAACCGTGTCTATAGAACAGAATACTTTTTGGTGTCAGAGCTCAGTTTGACATACTATGTTTAAAGATAGTTGCATGTACAGTTAAAAAGTTTAAATGTATGCATTTTTCTCAACCTAGGAGTTAATGTAAGGCATTCCTTTCATACATCCCTCCCTTTTTCAAAGACCCCATCTGTTCCTAGTGGTGTGCCACAATGCCTGCTGGTTTGTGATACTGGCATTTTCTGGATGGTTGGCTGTGTTTCATTTTCTGCTGTTGGTATATCCTGTGTCATAGGGAAATCCATGTGATTGGCTAAGCCAGTGAAGGTTTTTTTTTTTTTTTTTTAGCAGCAATGCTACATCTTGGAGACGTGGGAACAAAAAGGCTGCGAAAATCCAAAGAAAAATGTTACATCAGTTGCATAGTATCCAAAAATGATCAAATGGGAAAAATAAATATAGGCCACAACAGTAGAATGAACATAATTTATTAAAATGTAAAGCAAAAGAATAATACCAACAGGTTTGTTTTAAACTTCAGTATGATAATAAAGATAGACCATCCAATTTAACACATTTAAATCCTTGTAACTTTAGTTACAATGACATGTCAAATGATTAAATTAACTATAAACTGAGTTTCACTGAAAAATGGTCCATAATCTCAGCAGTAGTCTTGTCTCATTGGGGAAAACTCTTAGACCCAGTGCTTTAAGGGGGTGAGAGATAGAAACAACAATATGGAAGGCTAAGCCTAAATATAAACCAGAACTCCAATAATATCCAGTGTGTCAATACAACCAAAGAAGTGTAGTTCAGTCATATCTTTTTCAGCACTCTACTTTTGATCTTATCCCCTTTTAAGAGAGCACATTGAAGCAAAAATCAGACAATTTTTCCTGTCCTAAGAATGAGACATTTCAAATTCTATAAATTCTTGTGATGTACGATTAATATATACAGCAAAATGATTAAGGAAAAAAATATGAGTATGAATAGTCCAAAAATACAAACTTTTGGAAAGGAAGCAAATTTTATGTCGCCATCTTGGAAAAATGTCTAGGAAAACAGCTACCTAACTTTCCTGACTGCAGGAATGTAGTGTTTAGAACCAGCTGTTAAGAGGTAGGTGACACTCATTTCTTTTCCTCACTTCCTTCCTTTCTTAGCCCAGTTTGTCACAGGAGAGTGGACTGGGTGGGGCCTACCCCCAGGGTGGAGTGGCTGGAGTGAAGCTGGAGGCAGTGATGGAGCAACTTCAACGACAGCAGCAGGCTCGCCTGGAGATGGAACGCAAGGAACGGCACTTGCGTGAGGCCCACATCATGTATGCAAAGCAAATGGCAGCTCAGCAAGCCATCCTGGCTGCCGCCAGAGCTTCGGGGACCCAGCTGGAGTCTGGCTTCCTAGGTCAAGCCCTGCCAGGTGGGGTCCCAGGACTAGGGTCGGGGCAACACAGCAGGGTCTCCAACCAAAGCAGTGTGGATTCGGAGCGGGAGGATGAGGACCGTGGTAGGGACTCGGATACAGGCTCAGAGGAGAGGGAGGAGGAGATGATTGAGGCTGGTGAAGGGGACGGGGAGGGTGGAGCTAGCGCTTTGGAGTACCTGCGCAAGCAGACCCTAGCACTCCAACAAGGCACATCCCACCCCCCTCTCCATCCATACGCTTCAACTGTTGGAGCCCAGCCTGCCCCCTCACCTCCAGTCAGGGTGAAGCAGGAGCCGGAAAATGACAGTTCGTCGCCAGCCAGGCCTCATTTCTCAATGTCACCCAATGGACAAGCAGACTGGACTTATGATGAGCGGTTCAAACAGGTACAGCCACATCCATTTAATTTTAATTGTAGCCCTATACCGAGCATTTCCTTAGTTGTTTTTAATTTTGTGGTATAATTTTTGGAGTTCTAGTGGAAAATAGCAAACAAGTCAGTGATGTACCTGCCTTAAATTATATTTCTGTATGTCATTCCCGATTATAAATGTTACATGGTATCAAAGTACTACATTTCTACATTTCAAGAGGATTGGCCTCAAACTTTCAGTAATGGAAATAATGATTTGTGTGTTTAATAAGCTGCACTGTGGCCCGACATGCATTCACTTATAATCAAGTGGTTTCTTTCTAATTGTCCCGTATTTTTTGTGAGGCTGGGGCTCTTGTTCTTTGCCTGGTGAAAGCAAAAGTCTAATCTCCTGTGCAGCATGCTCCTGTCAGACCACATCATTGCACTATATATTTGGTTCTCCTGGGTGAGTACTGTTTCTATGGCCAAAAAAACATAACTCAGCCTTGAAGTGTGCTCTGGCAGACGGCTAGCCCAGGAGAGGCGTCTGCCACTGGCTGCTGTTACTTCTCACCCTGGTTTCCGATGAGCCTTCACTGGCTTGGCCCTGGTCCAGGATACTCAGCTGGAGGTGAGCCGGCATTGGCACAGTGTGAAGCACACGCATGGGGGAAAGGACCAGCAGATCAGAGCCAAACACAAGACCCATGGCTGTCACAGGTTTCCCACATCATGGCAACCTGTTTGGCTGAACTGTGTAAGATACTTTTACAGTACTGGACTAAGTTTTTTTTGCTTAAGAACAGCTTAATAAGTTTATTCTCTGACCCAGTTTTACCCTGAATGTGGCTTTTGGGTTAAGCTCTTTGTTCAGAGGTGCAACAATAGCTGCATAGTTGATTTTAGAAATGTTTGTCCCTGAATCTCTTATGTAGGCTGTAGATGTGACCCAGACAGCTTTCTTTTAAATTCTGCAAGTCTATGTGAATTTTTACCTTTCTAAACTGTTTCCAATGAAACAGTGGAATTCAGAGCTGTATACTCTCTGAAATGCAGAAAACACCCTGTCGCCATTGTAAGGGTAACGTCACAAAGACTAGGCCCATACTAGCTGAAATGTAACCTACAAACATATAATAGATGTCAGAGTGCCTTCTACTAAGAGCACCGACTTTGTAATATGGCTTTTTTGCAGAGTTTCTGAGGGAGGAACAGTCCTAGGAGTTGGGACAGGACATCCCAGAGTGACTGTCAAATGAGAAATTGTCCGCCATTTTAGTTTCCTTCCCTTTATCTTTCATTACTGGCCTTTGGTGTTTAATGACGCTCGTCTCCTGTCTCAGTTTCAGGTTGCACTGCTCAAGGCGGTGGGGGCTGGGTTAGGGTCAGGTTGATGGTATTGTAAGCATAAGGGACTTGCATAAGGGAGAAGGACAGGAGATTTTACAAATGTCAGGTATGATGTGGATGGTTTTCAGTGGACTGATTTGTTTTTTCTTAATCTGTGAATATTTTTATTAAGTATGAAATGCCACCTGAACTAAATGCAAGTCTAATTAATTTTTACACTTAACACTGACTCACCCTTTTATATTTTCAGGGTATGCAAATAATATTTTCAATTGAAAGTCTCAACAAAGGGTGTGAAATTAACATAGACATGCTACTACAGTGTGTACATAAGGTTTCTGTGGTAAAACTGCCTCATTGTAGGAGGTGTCGTTTTCTGTCAGTGATGTATGTTTCCTGACCTCACCCTGCTTTAAATTGTAGAGTAAATAATTGTTGGACAAGAGGAGGGACAAAGGAGACCGGTAGAGGAATTGTAAGGGTGGGTCTGCCTGTTTCTCACCCCAAGGACCCAGCCAGGCCCTCGTCCACATGGGGCTGGCCAGTTAGCCGATCTCATAATCCTTTGTCTCACCCGGAGGCCCCGTGGGACTGTGCTCCCATTCACCCCCCTCTGTCCCCCAACACATCATGGCATGTTCATCCCATGATGATTAATGGGTTTCTAATCATGTTGGGTGTACGGTGGGCTATGTGTTTGTTTCAGGAATGGCATTGATGGACTCAGACTGAGTGTTATGCAGGAGTGAATGTGTTTTATAATAATATGAAGCCTGAAAACTTTTGGCTGTCATTGTTTTTTATAAAATGGCAATTGAGGGTCCAGTAATACAGTTTCATTAGTATTTCAGTAATGGTCTCTACATTTTACGGACATCACAGAGAAATGTTTTCATTCATTTGTTTATCTGATGCCTTTCTTCAAAGAGACTTACAGTGTTAAGCTACTTACACTGATTTACGCATTTATACAGCAGGATAATTTCTTTTTGGAGCAAATTAGTGTTAGTATCTTGACATAATGGAGTGGTAGTAAGGATTCAAACTGGCTTTCATAGTTTTTTTTTTTTTAATTTTTGGGACTGTAGTATACAGTTGCCCCTCGATTTGCAGGTTCAGTTCAGCGGATTCAGTTATTTGCGGGTTTGCCATCAATAATTAAATGAGAATTTTTTGGAGATTTGTGGCATACTGCAAAAAACTGCAGAAAACGCACATATGTAAAGAATTTTTTTTTAATTGTCATAAATGCATAAAATACATGTATTATTAATTTATTTTATCATTTACTACCATACATACAGAAATTTATTATAAATACAGTAAAGGGTTTGGGGAGCCTTGAGTTATTTGCTGTTTTTTACATTTGTGGGGGTCTTGCACCCCACCTCTGCAATTATTGAGGGAAGACTGTATATGACATTCTTGAAATATGCTTGTGTTTTTTTTTTTTTTTTTTTTTGAATTATAGGCACTTAGTGCTGATGATGAGGCTAGTGATTGTCCATCTCTTGCTGCCTCATTAGACCCAAAGCTCCACCACTCACATTGCTGATGTATCAGGGATTATTTGTTGACTGCTGTTGCATAATTTATCTGTCACCCAGTGACGCCTTAATGCAGGGCCTGTCAGTGAATGTAGAGCTCAACACTGGGCAATCAATCATGGTTAAGGTAAGCTGTCAGAAAGGTAGCGAATGGCTGTTTCTGTCTCATACACCGAGGATGAGAACTAGCAAAAACAATTGGCACTAAAGGGTTTTTCTGTTTAAAACATTTTTTAAACTACTAATAACACATACAATAAATAATTAAAACTGTCACAAAGAAAGTAAAACTATCCTAGTTTTCTAGTATCCTAGAATCCTAGTTTAAACTAACAAATATTTGTAATACATGATGGTAAAGATCTAAAACAGTTAAAAACATACCCCAAGGCTCTAACTAAAAGGTTAAAGGAAACTTATCAGCAAACTCCACTGCAGAATATGGGCAGTCCCCTAGCCTGTTCAAGGGTGCTGCCAAACTCAACCTTTGTGGGTATTAAACACATCTTCCCCTTTTAAATTAAAATTATTAAAGACAAACACATGACAAAATAACCAAAGAACTAATTAACAAGGAAATGATAAATATAAACAAAAACCATATATTATGTAAACACCCACCTCTGTAGAAAAACTTCACTACAATAACTAAATAATAATAAACAAATATATAAATTAATGAATAAATATAACAGCCAAAATGTATGTGGCTGTCAAATAACACATACATAAATATAAATAAATACTCAAAATATACAACTAAATATATAAAAGTGAATAAATAAGTAAAACCCTACTGTTTACAACATACATGTTTTAAGAAGTGCAAGATGCACATCTGTTGCAGGAGGTTCTGACTGTCAGGCCTGATGAATGGAAATGTGATAGTTTTTTTACCACGGTGCATTCTCTCGCACAGGAAAGGAAAGTGAGGGAAAAAGAAGCCATCTGTTGTGATACAGGTGCACCCTCTTGCCATCACGTTACTTTTCAAACTGTTCATATGTGCTCTTGCTTCGCTCCCCCTTTTTAGCTTCAGAATTCAAACTCTTGTTCTGCCCTAACTACTGGCAAAGTCACAGATCACTTCTATTCACTTTTAAGGACAGCTTTCAGTAGTCTTGTCGTTCTGTTTTGTTAGTCATCTGTATAAAATGAATCCATGGCAAGGCAGATGTCAGATTTGACCACTGTGAAGCTTGTTCTCAAGTATATCAGCCTGACATGCTTCAGTTAATTTTTGCTTCACAGTGGATTCCTAGGTATGTGAACTTATCATAAGAATCCCTTTATTATTTTGGTACTTTTCTTCATAAACTCCCAAAAAACACAAACATACACAAAGTTTTTTCTTCAAGAGAAATACATTTTAAAGGAGAAATTTAATTCTCACAAAGCCTTTAAACATCATGAAATACAGGGACCAGTTGTTTCTGTTGAATTAAGTCATTTGAAAGCCCTCAGTAAAGCAATCCTAGCCCAACAGACCAATCAAATGAAGACGTTTAAAAAAGGCTGTAAAACGCTGAACAAAAGCTGTGCTCAGCTTTGCAGGAAGGCAGGGTTTTATAGGAAACAGCAACAATAAACACACTATTGATTAACTTTATTTGGCTGAGTGACTCAATCACGTGAGCACTTTTTCTCTCAACAGTGGAACGGGTTATTGGTCTAACATTGACGAGCATTTGTTTGAAGAATCTGCACAGTTGCAGTTGCAATTATTCTCGTGCCTGGGTTCTTAACTTGGGGTTCATGGACCTTTTGGGGGTCTCTAGATGGGTTTCAGGTGGTCTGTGAAGCACAGATTTGCTTTGAATGTAAGTCTAACTGCACAAAAATAAAAAAAAAACGAGTATTACTATCTATGTAGTTCATGTTAATAAACCTGTTATTGTTATTTTTCAGTAGAATGTAAATTCTTTGCAGTATTTTAAATTTATTTGTGGATTTTATTCTATGGTGGAGGATTCTTAAAGAGATTTATAACCTAAAAGGTTAAGAACCTATTCTCTAGTGCTAGTGAAACTTGATAATTTTTACATACTTTTTTACAAAAAAAAACTTAAATTCAGTAGGAGATATGTAAACAAATTCTGATAACTTCATTATATACTGTGAAAGAAAAAGGGAGTCACAAGAGAATGTGAATGAGAAACAAATGCAGCAAAACCAAAAGGGGAATGTGAGGTACCACATACTGGTGATGTTCAGAAAATGTGACCAAGTCCTTCCAAAGTTTATTAGAATTATGAAACATGTTGAATTTGAACTCTTAGTGGATAATTGACACTTGAGTCAGCCATGTTTAAAAAAACTTCTGCTGTAGACTGGCTGTAAAATGTTTTCTGCAAAACAAAGATAATCAACTTTCCATATCTTCATGAAAAACATTATTTGAATTGTTTTAACAGGTGTATAGAGGGGTATCTATATAAAACTTTCTCTAATGTTTAAAACTGAATGCCCTTTGACTGTTGGTTAAGAAGGGTACATTGAATGTGTTTTAAACTATATCCTGGTTTGTGTTGCTTTTTGCCTGCATATTTACATTGTGCTTCATAGTGAAAATGTGACTAAAGCTGTACCTCCACTATAAGCATTACGTTTAAGATGTGTATATTAGAATGCCGGTTGCCTTTGTTAGACAAGATCCTTTTTATAACAGGAATTTTGTGAATATAAAAGAGATGTTCGTGACGTAGCTTCTTGGTGCTGTGTAATTAATGTTGCGTGGCTAATTTCTTATGCATTTGATTCCCATCCTGCTTTGCTTTAATTTCTATGCATGCAGCCCGATGCTTTTTGAGGCTTTGTTTTTCCCCCATTAACAGCAGCTTTTAGCCAGTGGAGCTGACTGGCGGGGTCAGGAGTGGTGGGGTTGTTTGCTATCATTGCTGAAATAAATGTCTTCTCCCACAAAGTAATGGATATCATTTTCAGTTTGTGGTGTATCCTCAGTGCTGTTTTTGACCCCCCCCCCCCCCCCCCC
>UFQX01000342.1:207501-294773 GCA_900497675.1 Arapaima gigas | reverse complement strand
CCCCCCCCCCCCCCCAGACATCTGCATGATTAGTGTTTAACATGTTTTTTTATTGTGCCTTTGGTTTGTCTTTTGTCACAAGGCAGACAGGACCACACAGTTAAGAGAGATCTGTTCTCAATGGTAGGAACAATTTGAGGAGGTGGGGCGAGTAATAGGGAAGGGGGGTGAGGAATCTTCGAGATTGCTCTGCCTCACCCAAAGGAAACATTCCAGACGGTATTAAAGAGTTCCTTCTTCAAACAGTGAGCATTCCCAGGAGCTCAGGGTTGGTGATGTTTGAGGGTGCCAACAAACCACTGCAGGGAAGTGTCGCACTCCTTCCATCTTTGTGATTTTTCATTTCATCGTTTTTGCTAAATGTTAACCATGCTGTAAGTGTAAAGAGGGACCCAAGGAGAGGAAAGGGAGATGGTAGAGGAGACCCACAGAAAAGCCCTGCTGTAGTCCAGTCCACAGACCACCACTGCCATGGTTGATCTTCTGCTGTCCTGTTAAACATTTTTCATGAGGCCACTGGAATGCAACTGAAATTTCATGTATTGATGATGATGCAAGATGAATGGAGGTTAAAGGAAGTATCCTGAAGTTAATGGGGATATTAAACTAGTTGTATATACACAGTTGAACATAAACAGCAAACTTGTAGTCAAGCATTTTTGACCTTGCCCAAGGATAAAACAGCAGGTTTTTGCCATTAGTTTACCTTCCTAGCTGTTAGACCATATTTCCAAAATAATGTATAGGTCCAGGGTCTATGTTGTTACTGAGGCTGTCCTCCTTCCTCTTAGCATCATTGATGTTGTCAATAACCAGACCTGTATGCATACCCTCCTGGTCAATCTTCTATTGTTGAAACCAGACTCACTGGTCAGCCATACCCAGGATGGCATATTTGTTCCTGAATTCTGTGATGATATTACGAATGTGCTATCATTCATGAACTTGTGTGTCCTTATAACAGATATTTTTTTATGAAGTAAGAACTTTGTATGTATTTCCTTTTATATTGGTCAAATATTACAATTTGTAATTGAATGCATTTTTTATTTTAAAACCATCATGGTTTCAATCTCAAAATCTTCCTGATCTGTGTTTTAAGCTACACTCAGTTTCTGCTCTCGCTCTAACCTCACCACCCCTGCTGACCAGGTCATTATGGCTGTTTTGACCTTGAGAATTCACAGTTAAACATGTAGATGACTACATATTTGGGTCTAAGGTAACAATTGGTAAAAAGAAATTTGTTTCTATAAACCACTTTGGCTAAAATGCCTGCTAAGCAAATAAATAATGTAAAATAACATGGGAGTCCTGTACAGCTGTACTGCTTTTGTGCCCCTCCCCCAACTTGGTTATATTTATGATGTCTACCTCTCTATTGTCAGCATTTTGTTCTTGGGACCCTCAGTACTTTCTGCACAGCTCGCCTCACCTGTTAGCAATGGACACTTATCTGTCAGTGGAGTTGCACTGGTAAGAACATTGTTGTGCACTGTCAAAGGCAAACTCAGATAGGAGATTAAAAAAATCTTTAAAAACTTTTGCTTTGAAGTTAATAAATATTTACTGGCATCCTGGGACATATTCAGATTACTGGCAGTTGACAATATTCATATTATAGTAATTCTAATGACATAATGTAACAGAATAGTTCCATCTCATTAGTTTCCTGCCACATTAATGTTTTGCAAATGCTTCTCTTGTTCATGTGTCCTGCAGAGATTTATTTTTGCAGCAAGGTGATCAGTTCCAGCAAGCAGTGAGTGTTTGTTTATGGCAGATGGCTTTGTGGTGGCTGGGTCTTTGTGTGGCATGTCTCTCTGTAGGGGGTCATTGAGAGGCAGCACATGGCAGTGTAGGTGAAAAAAGGCACGTGCTGTGCTGGATGTGGGCGGTTGAGGGCAATGGGTGCTGTGAAAGAAGCATTTTTAGATTAGTATTTTTAGACAAGCCGTTAAAAAAGGCCTGTTCTGTTGTGAAAATGAGAAGGTGGTTGCAAGTTGGAACATTTGTAGGCTCAATTAAATGATGATGATTCATTTATCCCTTTGTAGTTTATTTTTTGATCAAACAGGATTGTTTCTGCTTTGAGTTCAGAGTCATACACGCCAGCATTTCAACTGAAATGCTTTAATTATTAATTATTATTAACATCAAATAAACAAACTGTGAACAGAGTATAAAGGTGATTCTGCTGGTTGCATCTGTTTCTGCTACCTTCACATTTCAGTCATGTTTGTTACCCTAGCCCTAAACATGCCTACATGTGGTGCGTGGGGGGCATGTACATGTGTGTTTTTTAACTTAGTAAGTAAAGAGAGGTGCTCTCAGCCTAAGGAATGTGATGGCTTGCTGAAAGAAGCTTTAACAGAACAGAACACATCCAGTTTGTTTGACCAGCATGACTGCCGGTGTCCAGCTGATTTGTTTTCTTTGGCTCCTTGCAGCAACATGTCGATACACTCTTTGTCTTTAAGTCTTCAGCCTGTCCTCCATGTCTTTCTCCCTTTGTGTAGCGAAACAGTGTAGTTGGAGCACAAAAAAGGCAAGCATTCACTTGTTCAGTGCCCCTTCTTGTTACCTTCTTCAGATTAGCACTGCCTTAAGCCTGTTACAGCTTTTAGGTCTGCATGGACATTGAATCCTAGGCCATATTCCATTTTTAGTTGGAGCAAATTTACTGTTTTATTGTTTTCATTTCATAATCAAATGGCAAATGCATCTAGTCCCATTACTGTTTAGGAATATTGATCTCCACATCGGTAAATGTACAAAATTATATTTTGCTGTTTCTTATTAAGGTACTGGAGCCAATTGCCACCCAGATCCCAGATTGAAGTTGCCATGGACATAGTGTCCTCTGTTTCAGGGCATCTTCTGTCAAAGTAAAAATGTTCAAAGTCTCTTTTCATGTATGGCATAAGTTACCACAGCCAAGGTTTCTGAGCTAAAGGACAGAGAGACAATGCTGTGAACTGTAATGTCAAATTGTTTCCCATTTATTTGAGTTCAGGTAAATTTTAACACTGAGAGGTTTTAAGCCTTGGACATTCCAATAGAGGTTGCAGTGTGTGTACATGTGAGGCTATCCTGTCCAACCTAATTGCTAGAGTGGACCTCAGACCCAAGATTAGTCAACCCTTCCCTTGACTTGTTGTAGTACATGAGATCCTGTACCAGCTTTATTGGATGAAGGGTCCATCCACTCATTACTCTACAGTGTGCTAAGGAGCTGTATGAAGTATCTCACAAGTCAAACAGGCAGTTTAGTTCATCCTGAAAGTTTAAAGCCCAATTGTTTAATCTGGATTACAGATTGAAAGCAGCTATGCACTCTTAACTCTGCCCTGTGTGGCTGAGTTTCTTTTTTATCCACACTAAGAACTGGATTTCACTATCATCATGGTGGAACTGTTGGGGAACTTAAGTATCTTTCATTACTTATAACATTAAAGGGACTACTATTAAAAGCTTGATTTTGCTCTCTGAAAGACAGCAAATGTAGAGATGATCCCAGTATCTTTTAAGATTGTGTGTTTACTTTTATTATAAATTAAAAACTAAACATTTTTCTGTAAAAAAAAAAAAAAAAATACTTTGTGATACAATGCAAAAATTTAATGTGTTCGTGAGTTATCCACTTCTTATTTTACGTCTTTGTGTTGTAAAAAGCCTGTCTGAACTCTTTCTCCCAGTCATTAGAGCTCTTTGAAGTAATACGGCTCGTTTTTATAGCAGGTAGTGGTATGACAAATGGAGTTCTGTGTTGAGACATGCTTGTTCCAGAGGAAAAACTTGAGTATAATTAAATGGCCACTGCCCACGTCTGCACTGGGAGGGTCCCTTCACTATCTGACAACTTGCAATTTTATCGAGAAAAATTAGTAAGGGGTGATGGAGAAAAAATGGGGAAAAGAGACTTGGAAGCCATTATGTGCACACAGATTTGTGGAATATTCACTGGAATGCAGTCATATGGGGGACCATCAGAAGACTTCCAACTTGCAGTTGTGGATTATCATTTTGCTGGGGATGAGATGAAATTATATGATGATCTTTCAAGAAGTATGATGTACAGCTTTCTGCTGCCTGAGTCTTGTTGTTTATTTGTGTTTTGGGGAAGGGAGAGCTTCTGGTTGACCTGTTTTTAAAAAAGAAAAAATGTTGGCTTGCTAGAGCTTTGTTCCTGTTTTTACTGACCAGGCAAAGGGGAAATTTTTTGTTAAATTTTCAAGGCCTTCTCACCATTAGGTGGTTATTTCTCTGTTCTTTATATAGATGCATATTTCAGCTGTTTACAGCTGAAAAGAAGTTGTCGTGCTGTGAAATTTCACTGGAGTTCCTCTGCTTGCACACTGGGCAGATATTGATAGGAGCAGCTGAAGGAGTAGGCACAGCAGATGAGCCAGTAGAAGTGACTTCCTTGTGTTTGTAAAAGTAAAGTGGTATTCAGTTTCTGGCAAAGTGATTGATTCAAATACAGCTACAGCAACTACCTTGTAGCAATAATGGCTAGTTATTGTGCTGTTTGTTAGGTGGACAATGTTAAATAGGCCAAATTAATGTTTTCAGTGGTGAGAGATATGCATATTCTTTGGTCTGAGCTAATAGTTACAAAAATGTGTAATATGTAATGATTAAAAGTACCACATTTAGAAAGAATCTTTCTTTTTTTTAAGGAAGTACCTCAGCTAAAATGTAAACAGGTCAGTTTTGGTATTTCATTTGTACTTCTACCTGAAATAAGCATTTTGGCTATAGCACTTAGTTAAGAATTTTGTTTGTTTGAATTGATATTTCTGAGTCCCCCCCCCCTTGGTGAGTTTCAGAATTTCCATAGACATTTTTCTTGTGAATGTTCTAGACCTGTAGTTTTTGACCTGGGTTTTGACAATGGATAAATCCATCCATCAACATAACCTTTGATCCTGCCTAGGTGTCAAGGGTTCCAGTTGAAGCCCAGTCTGCCATTGGTGACTCGCTGTGAACTTGGCAGAATGGTGTTAAGCTGCTTGAGTTGACATGAACCATGTGGGACTGTAAGCCTCATCAAGAGTAACCTTTTCCTAAACAGTCTAAGTTGGTGTCTCACATCAATGTCCGTTTCGATGGAAGATGTAGCCTTTACCATTTCCTCACAATGACTCAGTGGCACAGATGGTTTATTTTCATCTCTAATTGGCCTCCTGCCGGCCATTCGCGTATGGCCATAACATGATTAGCCGTCCAGCAGCCTGGCCAGTAAACCTGCTAACTGCATTATCCACAGGGGGTGGGAGACCAGATGACGATAAAAGCATGGCACACTTTTCAGAGTGAAGTTCTGAGGATCTGGAGCAGGGGTTCTGGAAAAAGAGCTTGGTGGAGAGGGGGAAAATGAGAATGGAATTTAGTTTGTTTTTTTTGGGGGGGGTGCCTTTATGGGTTTATGTTGAATTTGTGAAAATACTTTCTGTGACAATACTTCATTTTTGTGTCCAAGTGCTTTTAGGACTAAAACAGTAGAAGGAGCTTTTTGAGGATGTGCACTGCCCCATGTATGCAGAACCTCAGTGTTGGTGCATGGCTGCTATGCTTTATTGCACACAACTTTGCTGTGCTGTCTGACACATCTCCCTTCTGTATGAACCATGCTCTCAGACTCCTGCAGTTTGCAGCCAATGTGAAGCCCTCCAACTTAATTCTGAATGTCAGCCAGACACAAAACTAAAAGGTACAGCATAGCACAGACATTGTGCCTACTGCTAGTTTGGATTCAGTTGCATGTCTGTACTGCTTTACTGGCAAACCGGTATCTTTAGAATGTAGAATAAGGGACATGCAAGTATATGCTAGACACATGCTCTGACTCTGTAGCAGTCATTGGTGTAGTGTGTTAATTTTGTGTATGTAAAAGAGGAACCTGTGAAACAACCCAGTCAGGGGTAGTTGGAGGTGTATTATAGAGAACAGCTGTGATGCACGTGATTTAGCTCTGGTTTACCCTGTGCCCTCCTTCCCCTTTCAGAGTGACAGCGCAGCCTGGACAGATGAAGTAGACGGGGTGAGAGGAAGAGGGGAAGCATCCAGAGACTTTGCTAAGGTGGGCCTGCTTCACTGAGAGCAAATGCAAGCAATGCTGGGGGTCCAACTGAGTGACATCTGTCTGAAATACATACATTGCTCATAAAAAAAATTAATTTAATCCAGTAAAATATATAACATAGGCCAAATTTCTTTTAAAAAAGTGAAAAAATGCAGTGTTTTAATTTTAAAACATAGTGAGCATGTTACAACCATACTGTTTTGTTGTACCCCATATACTTTAAGTAAATGAAATGGTTTTGTTAGCTTCCTATAAAGTTGTTTACAGAGCACAACCTTAAATTACTGAAACATGTACAAAAAATAATAGAAATTCTGTTTTTTAAATAAATGTTTTACTTATTTTGTTAATGCTTTTTCCACAGCTCTATGAGCTTGACAGTGACCCAAAACGCAAAGAGTTCCTGGATGACCTGTTCAGCTACATGCAGAAAAGGGGTAAGTGTGAATAGTGGAACTCCTGTTTCTCATCAGCAAGCTCAATGATTGTGTTCAGACCATAACCCCTCTGATGCAAAAACTGCAAGAGTGTAGCTTCCTGTTCATGACCAGCCTTCTCCTCTAATCACAGGACAATTTTGAGTTACTCTGTTGGTTCCAGCCATCATTCTTAGTCACATGCTTAAAAGAACTAAAAAGGTAAAACCTGACAAACTTTCTTCAGAGGTTTGACTCGAGGACATTATTTTAAAGTTCTTATGGAAGAGGTGTCTTTGAGTGCAAGCATTTTTTAAGTTAGCAAGATCTGAGCTCAGAAGACCTCATGAGCTATCCTTAAAGTGTTTTTAGGGGTCAAAGGGGCTGGTAAAATCATCAGTTGAGATACTGCAGCAGTTTGATGGATACATGTCCTGTGGTCAGTCTGGGCCTTCCATGTGGCTCAGCTAATTTAAACCTACATTCAAACTTACTTGAAACATGTAACACACCATCTAGATTATCAGTTGGAATGACTAGCCAATCATTGCTTGCTGTTCCATATTAGAGTACTAATTGCCTTTGCCCCAGTTTGTTCTCTAGTGCATCTAGTAAAAACCACATCCTGCTGTTACAATACTGTAGTCTGCCGGTATGTTAAAAATCACCCACACAAAGTAAAAATGGGGTAGCAACAGAACTGGTCCTGTGCTTGAACGTTTGCCTCACAAATTCAAGTCTCAAGAGCACCCATCTGTCCACTGTTGGTCAAAAGTAATTAACCTTGGTTGCTCGAGCTTTAAGAATTGGACAAGTAAACATTGTGTCATGTTGGAAAATGGCATTGTGTAATCATTTAAATAGTACTATGTGGAACTGATTAAGGAATAGAAGTGGATAGATTGGTTTGATCTGGGTGTTAAAAACAGAACTTGAATAACCTCTATTGAAGATGCTATGTGTTTCTGTGAGGAATGTGAGGTGTTCTGTCACAGCAACGATGAACCACATGGTGGTGGCTCAGATAGACCTACAGTGTGCCGGGTCTGTCATTATTCAGTGGAGCCGGATAAAGATGGGACCCCTGTGATTTGCACCAGCCCCTTCATCGGCACACCCTGCCCTGCTCTTTGACATCTGGAAGACATATGTTAGTAGCTTGTTTACTGGTGTTACTATGCAGGGCCTTTTGAGGTTTGAGCTACTGAGCTAACCGCTGCTCTCCGTCACTCCTCTCAGTGACTTGGTTTATACTTTGTTTTATTTTTGCTTACCTGGGAACTTTTAGTCCCTTAATTTTTTTAAACTTTTAAAGTTTTTTTAGTGTTTTGTTTTATGTATATTTGTATATAGTGGTTATGAATAAAAATAGTAGCTGTAAGAAGATTAACAACTTTAAGTAGGGGCCTTGAGTAAATAGTGAAACTTTTCCTATATGTTGTGGGGACTGGTACTATTCTCAATTCTAAAAACTGGTGTTTCCTCACTATTCTTTGATGTTTGAGTCTTGTAGTAGACCGAATGGGTAGAAGCTGAATGAAAAAGGTTTGGTTTAATGATTTAAAAAAATGTCCTTTGTTGGAAGACTTCATAAGCCAGGTATTTCTCAGCTGAGAACCACAGGTTAAGCCCCCACAGATCAAGACATTTAGCTCTGTGGCATAATCCTCTTTACTTCTCATACCAGACCACCCTGGACTACCTGGCCGTGCTCTGTCACAGTAAACGTCCCATCTAGCTAAGACCCGGGCCACAGCCTCTGCTGACTCCCATCCATTCCTGTCAGTATTAAATTTCGCCAAGCTGACTTGTGCCATCTTCTAAATTGGGGCCTTAATCACAGAAATGTAGAGCTTGTAATCTTCCACATGCTGCTGCTGTGTCTCAGACTTTTGAGGCAACATCATGCTGAATGTGAGCGTATGCTAAGCCTCCATCTCCCAGCAAATGTGCACAACGGCAGGAAGTGTTCAGAGAAACCAATTTCCTCATTGTGTTCTTAACAGCCGGCAGAAACTGCAGTAGTGTGTCAGTGTGCTCTCTCAGGCTTGAGGAATTTCACCAGCTGTTGTGGATGACACATCAACACAAGCCCTTTCTGTGAAGAAACCACTTATGGGTAATATGTCCACTTGGTATCATTACATGGTAACTGAAATTTGAGAAATATGTAGATGCGTTTTAACATTTCCTACATGGGTTCTTTAATGATGCTTTCTTGAAAATAAAATTACCACATTTCTATTCTTTAAATTAAAAATAACCTCCCCAGTAAACAGTCTCAATGTTCCAAGAGTCTGGGATACCAAGTGACACCTCAAACACATGCTGTTTAATGGAGCCATTAAGCTTCTCTAGAAGATCTGAAATAAGCAGATGGGTGGATGTTTGTCTTGTGGAGCCTAACTTTGAGCATCACTCAGCCTCCCTTAGGGCGGTAGTTGGAGTTAAATGGATGGGATGCAAGCA
This sequence comes from Arapaima gigas, assembly GCA_900497675.1. NCBI lineage: Eukaryota > Metazoa > Chordata > Actinopteri > Osteoglossiformes > Osteoglossidae > Arapaima > Arapaima gigas. The sequence continues at coordinate 285,800 of UFQX01000342.1, read as the reverse complement.
GGATTACAGACACTATTACAGTGCATTAAAAAAAAAAAAAAAAGTTGGTGGCTCCAAATGCCTGTCAGCGCTACCTGCTGGCAGTGATTAATAGTTCTATGTGTGATGGACACATTGAGAGTGAGGTTGAAACTGGAGTAGGAACAGGGGAAGTTGGTGAAAGAGCAATCCCAAGATGTCAGGAGTCCTTGTATCATCTCTAATTCAGGGTACCTCTTTAGACCCCCAAAGATGAAATTTGTTGAGAGGAAATTACCTATAATCTCAGGAAAGTGGCCAACCTGTCAGGTAGCATAATGTTCGTAATCCATAGATAAAGCTGAGAGGGAGGTGACAAACAGCTGACTTTTCAAGAACTAGTTGACGTCACAAATAATGGTTAACCTAAGATGTATACAAAAACAGGAATGATAGTTTTCACTTCATACACACGTGCATATGTGTACTTATTTCCTGGACCTGATATCCAATCCAGGTAGCACACTGATTTAGTGTCATTAACAGACTCCTTGTTTCCAAACTGTACGGAAACTATACCCTGCGTGATGTCACAGCAGAGAGCCACAGTGTTAACTGCCCTAGGAATCATGGGGCGACTGAGGTGATGTTTGTAGGACCACTGATCCCATGGGTACTTAAGGAGCTGGGGACAATGGCATGTGATCATAGTATCAACAAGACCATGTGGTGCCATCGCTCCAATCATACAGGCTTGGTGCTCCCAGCTCTCTGGTAGTCTCATAGAGCTTTAGTGCTAAGAAATCTTAAACACTGAATTGGTAAATTAGACTCTTATGTTTAATTATTTTATGATTATATTCTGGGTCTTTTGTGTTGCTGCACCCATCTCCTTAACCTTTTATAGTTGTAGAGAAAATGACAGAAATCCATCAGCAATTCTGCCACTTTACTGCTGTGCTGTGACTGGCATTGAAACTAGATACCAGTAAGAGGATATGGACTGAGAAACTGGGCCACACCTTAAAACATGGAGTCAGGAGAGACTGCGGGGGTTGTGACTGTGGAGCTGGATTAAGGGGCCTCCTGTTCTTCTGAGGATGATTAATGAGCCCCTAAACTTGGGACACAGCCTTTGATATGGGCAGCTTGATGGACAGCAGACGTGGAGATGGATACTGCTGTATGTCTGCAAGAGGGCGAGAGGGCGAGGCAACTGAGATGAAAAGACATGAGTTGGTTTGGGGGGTGGGGGTGATGAGTTGGAGGAAAGGCTGTGCTGGTCCTCCCATCCCCCTAGAAGGTGGTCATTCATTTGCAGTGGAACCTGGTGAAAATGGAAGGCTAGAGAGAATAGGCTCCTACTCCCCATACTTGAGCACGTTACCACACTTCAAATATTTTCTTGTTTGTGGACATAAACCAAGTACGTAACATGTCCTTTGATTTGAAACGTTAGACACTAAAAAATATTCAGCCAGTGTTTATTGTGGACATTCCTGCCCTACTACTTTTCATCAAAGAGAGGCTGCTAAGAGGCTGGCTTGTAATTAGTATAAGACTTTGACTTGGTCTTCTTTGCTGTGTCTTCATGAAAATTACCCCTTTACGAATAATACATTTTTTTGCCTGTGAATTTTTAGTTTTGGTTTTGGTGGTCTCAATACATCACATATATTTACTTGGAATATGTGTCTCGCTGAAAACCTTCTCACCATAACTACTTTATTAGTTCTGGATTTTGTGATCAGTGGGTTTTGTTTTCTCCTTACAGATGTACTATGAAGGGATTTGCTTTTCTTTGCAAAGTTGAGAAGACCTTAATCATTAAATTTTAAGTATGTGCTCAGAATATGAAGGGTTGATGTAGAGCTTGGAAATTGTTCTCCCTTTGTTGAATTCTGTCTCTTTTTCAGCCACTAGTTTGAGAGAACAGTAAACCTAGAATGGCCATCTTGTTCCCACTATTGATAAAAATCTCCTAGGACTCTGCAAAAAAAATCTTTAACCTATTTGTATATTGAATTAAAAATGCAGCAGATTTTTTTTTCAGTTAATCTTTGGCTTATCCAGTGGTTCTTACTTTCCTTATCATACACCACCATGGGATTCACACAAAATCACTACAAAAATGGGAGGGAACTTTTGCACAGCATACAGTCTTGTTTCAGAGCTTCGTGGCAACAGTTTGCCCTTTGTGGATTCACAGACTGGTCTTACACATTAAGGTTTCCTCCCACCAGAAGCCCAGTTTCTATGCCTATACTGAACTGCTGTCCCACACAGTCGTTTTCCATTGGCTTATTGATTATCCCAGCAGGACCAAAACCCCACACTCATGAGCTGATGGCTCTATTGTTGGATCTACATGAACATTGATTTCTGCATGGAGCGATCTTGGTGGAAGTGTGGGGGTGGAGGTACTTGCTGAGCCCAGGGGAAGGCCCATGGACACGCTGTCAATGAGGCACTTTCTAAGTCTGGAGGAGAGAATCCTACATTTACCCTCTGGGTGACACCTATCCTATCTCCACCCCTACAACACAATCACCACAGCCTTAAAACTTGTTCCTTTGTGAAGCTGAGAATGAAATGCACACTGTACAAATTAATCAGGGCAGGTTTGCCAGGTCAGAGTATGGTCAGTAGGTCTAATACCAGCAATTACAGTATCTTATTAGGAGTTTGGGCATTAGTTCCTCCATTTCAATTAAGGAATTCTTACAATAATTTAACTATTTTTTTAGTTAGGACAAAAGTCCACACAGCACAGTATAGTATTGCTTTCAATAATTGGATACTGTATTAGCCATTTGATGTGAACCCCAGATTAAATATTTCAGGTTTTATCTGTGTCTTTCTTCAGCATGGCCTGATCATATTAGCCTTTCTGAACCCACAGATTGTACTCACAGTTAATATATTAAATGAAGCAATTTAGAGTAAAGTAGATTGTTTCTAAATAAACATTAAAGGTAAAGCCAAATTAGACACCTTACTTTAATTATTTTTTTGTAAGTGATAACACATGAATAATCCACAGAGGCCCTTAATTTTTTTTTGTTTAGTTTGATTAATCAGGTTTGGCTGTCTTGGTAGGAATGTCTTAAAACTGCCAGAGTCCATTGTTTGTAAACGTCCATGTTGGCTGCGCCCACAGCTATGCATCTCAGAATAAGTGGATTTTGTTCCTTGAAAGAGCACCGTGCAATGAATGACGTTTTCAGTGTGCAAGTGAGATTGAATGAAATAATGGCAGCTTTGCTCATAGAAAGTAGTAAATGATTTAAAACTATCATTATGGTTCTTATTCACCATTACTTTTGTCAGACACATTTTATAATGTTAGGTTGATATATGCCTTTTGTCTACATTTTAAGTTTTATAATCGTATTTTACTGCAACACAAATCAACAATTATCTAATGCTGCCATAACTTCAGTCAGTTTTCATTTTCGTAAGTGTAAGTAAATATGCTTAAATAAAATATGCATCACCTCTGATTATGGAGAACAATTTTGATGTGTAATTGTATTTCTAAATATCCAAAGCATTACCACATTGTATGATGATGGACAGGTGACCAACATGCTCAAGTATGTGGCTTGTGCACATCTGATTCCTTTACCAGTCTCCTTGTCGATCAGGTATATTAAATGGTAACGCACCTTTGTCTTGCTGTGTGATTTAAAGGCCAATAGGAAGTGAAAGGGAGAAGTAGTTTCCTAGAGCTTAAAGGGGTGTGGCTTTTGAAAGGTACAGGGGGCAGGGTGGGAAAAACAGAATTAAGCCCTGGTTGAAATTGCTGTTTGGAGAATCGAGGGGCTTGGATCTTCCTGTCCACTTTGCGTTTCCAGCTCTTCAGACGTCTCCTGCAGCCTAGGCTTTGTCGCTCTCTCTGACAGGCAGTGGTGATTAGGGTCAGATTAGTCAGGGCCTATTTAACCTCTGGGGACTGAGTAGGCTTCAGTTACTGTTAAGGGGGTTGTCTCACTTTTCGCCTTCTCCACCCTTTTCCTTCACCCCCTTTCTGTCCAGGTGACCCCCATCAGCAGCCTCAAGGTGTACTGTTTCATTCTTTAACTTTTCCAAAGACAATCAAACAGGAGTTGAGATAAAAGCCATTGAGGTCTTCAGTGCAAGTGGTTTACTGTTTTTGGATGCAGGCAGACATTTCTCAGAAGCACTGAGGGCCTTTTACCTTCCAAATAATTTCTAACTTTATGAGTGGGATTAGGAGCTCCTAAAGTAATGAATCCCTCTGGTGCATATTGGCTTGCAAAAGAGGAACACATCCTTTGTTCCTCCCATGGATAATCAGACTGATAGAGTATTTTTGTTAAATGTCCACCTGTAAATAGATTCTGATAAAGTGTGAGTAGGCATGTATGATTTCCAAACAGCAATAAGCTGCAACTAGATATAACATTGCATGTTTATTTAGTCCAATATCAATTGAATCTTTGTAAGTTAGTCTTAGTGTAGTGGCCAATGGGAACAACAGTTGTAACAGTCTGTATTGTAGCCTGGATGCCTTAAAGGTTTGTCTGAGTGGTCCAGCAATTTATGATGTGTTGTTTGTATAATAAGGTACTCACAACCATTGCCTTTAATTGTTACTGGAGTGAGTTAGGTAACTTGCCCAGTGGTTCTGCTGGAGGGTTTGAACTCAAGCTATTGGAAAGCAATGGCACAATGCAATCTGCTACCCTTGTTATGAAAAAATATTTCTACCTTATCTTTAATGTTACATTTTCATTTATTCATGATCAATAACTGCTTGTCATGTGCAGCCTCATTCTGGTCTGGAGACTCCCAGATAGATAGATTGTGAGAGGGACAAATCACCATTTATGGAGACTTTTTGATAATTTGGCTCATGGATAATTATAATACAAAGAAAAGTTCACCTGACAACAGTATGTCTATTACTTTTCAAAACACAAACACTGCTGTTAGGTGCTGTATAGGGTGTTACAATTATTTAACATTAGGTGATCTTTGTTTAGTCATGAGATTAAGGCTTTATTTCTTCCAGTTGTGGTAGGTATATGCTATAAAACTTGTTTATTTCATTGACTTAATAGTTAAATGTCTGTGATCCATTTTTAAAAAGAAAGTACTAAGACAGGCCCTAGGTTCAACTCTCCGCTCCCCTTGTTATACTCTTGAGAAGGGAATTAAACCGAATTGCAAAAAATAAAGTAGTCATTAGTTACTAATAAAAATTTGGTGTCCCCACAAACTCATTTAATGCTGAGCATTGATCAATTCATATCATAAACTTTTGTGAAGTTTATCTTATTAAAAACCATCACTGAGGACCACCAGTCACTAGTTGTAAATACTGTGAAAGTGAGCTGAAGTGATTCTCTTACACCTTTTGTGTTTGAGTGTTTTACTGGCAGATAATGCCAGTTTGTGGAAGCACACAGACATATTTTTGAAAATACATAAGTGAAGAAATTTAAATTTAAAAATTAAAAATATATCTTTGTTACTTTGAAAAATTTGCAACCGAAAGGACCTGGTATATACCTGTATGTGTATCTAATATTTATGCATGCATAGTGCCAATCAAAATTAAGAGTATACTTTCTTCCATTAGGCATTTGGTTTACAAGTTTGGGCAGGACATCAGCCACCATGTCTTTCCAGTTCTTCTGCAGCACTTCCCAAAGTTGTAGGGCATTTGTATGTTGCTTTGCTTTCACTCATCTCTTTCTTCCTATGCAAGCTTGGCCAAGGGTACACAAACTTTTAACTGTTAATATATAAAATGTTATAGCAGTTCAGCACCTTTTTTATCCTTTTCATTCTAAAGCCCCCCCCCCCCACCTTCAACAAACTAACCATTCGCCTCTATGCTACCATTATAAATTAAACAGTCCATAAATTATGTTTATCTTAACAGTGCCAGCTCCCGCGATTCAATAAAAGGAACACCAGCAGCGGGGTTAACTGTAAACACAGAAGCGGTATAAGAAGGATGAGCAACAGGAGCATGGAGCAGAATCCAGAGGGCTTTAGAAACCATATAGTTTGAGGTTAGGGGCCAGTTTCTGGCTGTGACCCGAAGGAGTTCTGTTAAGCCATTTAAAGTGGTCAGAGTAGGATGTTGCAGGAATAATTAAGCTGTTTCACTGTGAAGTTAGAATCCCTCTGTGTGGACAGTCAGTGCTCCGCTAAAATTGGCAAGTTGCTGAAAAACAATGTAACCTATTTCTGTTGTTAAAAGGAACAAATTTGTATGATTGTGTCTTTGCCTTTTCAAACTCCTATGTCATATGTGATGCGAATAGTTATTTAGTGTGCCTGCCTGCACTTTGGGATCAAATTGCCCTGATTCTGTATCGCTGTTTATGAAGGTTATTGCAGCGCACCATCCAGAGAGAGGGACGGACAGACACACACACAACCTTTCATTTCCTGCTTCCTCTCCTTGGATTCTGCCCACAAGACATACAGCGCCCTGTCATGTCCATCTCCTAATTATACGAAGAATGCCTGTAATTTGAAATCAGCAATATTTAATTTACCACCCTGGTGTCAGGGCCAGGACCATCGATTTATTAGGGAACGCTTTAATGTGGGTAGCTGTTTTTCTCTAAAAATAGGTCACGGGTCAGATGTAATGACCCTGTTTTTAACAGGGAGGAAGAATATTTTGGAATCACAGTGGGAGTAGGGTGGAGCAACATGCAGATTTGAAGGTGCCAGGCTGGAGTTAATGGATCTCATTTGTCCTCTTTGTTCTGTCTTCTATTTAGTTTCCTAATCAAGCTCTCAGTGCCGCTTTCACAATTGCAAGTGCTGTGTCATGCACCGGTCCCCAGTAGTTTGAGACGTGACTGATACTCATCCTCTATTAAGGCTCCAGATAGCAGAGCTCTGCCCTTCAAACCAGCATTGTGGCTGTGGGAGTGTCTCTGATGGCCTGACTAAGACCACTATGACCTCTAACCCATTGGGCCATTAATCAGTGCCTGTCATGGTCCCAGCCCACCAACCCACGGAAGATATGGCCAATTAGAGCCAATTTCAGCAGCATGACAATGGCCAATAGCAAGCAGCCTGAAATTGAGAGAAGGCAGTCAGTGTGGAGCATCATTTTCAGTGTAGCAGAGCAGTTGCTGTATGCTCCCATGCATTATACCATGCTAAACTAATGTGACCACTTTGAGTGGCAAACAAGACCAAGCCTCAGCACGTCACAGCAGTCTGGGTATCAACTTATGTATCAGTAATAAGAATGGTTTGCATTAGATTTGGAACTGTAGTATTCCTTTGAACACACACGTTAACTGAAATAAAGCGTGTCTTCTCCTCAGAAGCCACTTAGTGGTTTTAACTGAGGAATGGATCGTTTTCAGCCACATCTGCTTCCTCTGTTCTGCACTGAAAGGCTGGGCTTAATGGAACACACTAAGTGTATGTTTTTATAACTTTTTAATTTAGTTTGTCCATTCCATTCTGTTTTTGGCCTTTGGTGTAACTCAAAAATAAGAATGTTTGGTTTCCTTTTTTGTTCATTTGCTTTCTACTCTGTGCTGAGGGGCAAGTGCTTCTTTATGAACACATCTCTGCACTTTGGTTCCTGCTGACCTGCACTTTAATTCATACATCAATAACCCCAAGTTGACCCCTGCCCCGTGCACTGATTCTAATTGTTTGATGTGCAATGCATGTCTAATGCTGCATTAAATAACCATGGTTTCTGAAGGTACTTCTTTCAGTAGGCTTTGATCAGCCTTCCTGTGTGTTACAGATGTTTTGGGGTTTGTACAATTCAGCATAGTTTTCTCAGTGTGTCTGCTGTGTGTATTAACAGCCTTGTGTGTCATCACCCCTCGATGCTTTTAGTCTAATAGGTACTGATGTAGAATACTGTACATGTCTTTCTGTTTACATTTCACATTTCTATGATGCACATTCCTAATTAGCAAGCTTTCGGAAATGTTTACCTATGAGAACAGGTTGCTTGCTAATGACATCTTTGTGCCGCACAGGAGTCAGAATTTATCTTTTATGTATAACTGCTCAAGTTTAGGAATATCCTTGAGCTGAAGGGGGAGTTCCGGAAAGCCATTTCCAAGAATTAAAATAAACATTTACGTCCCTGATTTGCTTCTCTCCTTATTTGTTAAAAAGGCAAAACCTTTTGCTTTGCAAACAATTTAATTAGAGCTTCTTATCAGCCTTCAGTCTTTAGTGCTGTGCAAATATTCCCCCTTCTGATTTGATTATAGCTTTGTTGGTCTATAGTCCTGCTCGTTTTTGAGCCTTTTGCATCTATTTTCTTGTTTCTTGTTGATGACCAGTGTAATGTAAGTTTGAGCACAATGAATGTGTACTTTCTGAAAATATAAATGTTTCATTTTTTTATGTGACCATAGGGAATAAATAGCTGGTTCTGTATCATGTGGTTGTGTAACATAAGACATTAGCTGATGGAGGGCAGTCCTGGATGTGTCATATATATTTTGTGTCCATAATATCTTTGTAAATCACAGCTCCCATCAGGAGCCCTATATAGAAAGCCCCTGAAAGCCCCTGTGGTGAGCACTATGTGAAACAAACAGGCATAATTATAGTCAGCAGGGCATGGGTTGGCACTAAAATAAAACCTATAATCAGGGGTAATCTCAACTCAAGCATATTGCTATTTGAAAAACACATTAATTGGTTTTATTTCATATTAGGAGTAACCCATATGAGGTTGACATTGGATTGGCTGATATTAGAGACATAAAGCGTAACAACACAAACATGGATGTACAGAGAGCAGAGTTGAGCTGCAGGCTTGTTTGGATTTATTGTAACCAATCCACTAAATAAGGTTCAATATACAGGCCTGGCAACCCCCTTACTCCTGTCCCAAGTTGCCAAGAGATTAGAGTCCCAGCACCCAAGCCCCACCTAACCTTGATTAGACTCTTGTCCAAACTGGAGTAGCAAGTTGTATGGAGTGCTATTAATCTTGCCATCCCCCTGCCACCTAGTCCTGCAGACCCCCTGCTGCATTATACCAACAGAATCACCAGTGTCCACCTGGTGTGTTTTTCGTTGGAATCAGCTTTCATCCTGCAAGGGCATTGCCTCTAATATTTTAACACTGTTCTACACGAGCTTCAGCAATATAGTGAGTGTTTCACTGTTCCAAATATGTAGTTGCTTAAGTACATATAGTACCCCAGGGACCTGTAAACTCAAGTTTCTCCTGGGGTTCACAGTGTACTGCACTCTTGTACAGATCCAGCGTTCTTGGGCCTATGTTGTAATTTCATCCCCCCTTATTTGCAGGATCAGTACATTTTAACATTTCCCTGCTTTTGTGCTAGGTACACCAGTGAACCGAGTCCCCATTATGGCCAAGCAGGTGCTGGACCTCTACATGCTGTTCAAGCTGGTGACAGAGAAGGGTGGGCTGGTGGAGGTCATCAACAAAAAGATTTGGAGGGAGATCACCAAAGGCCTCAACCTGCCCACTTCCATCACCAGTGCTGCCTTCACCCTGCGCACACAGTGAGAAAAATTTGATAGAAAACTGTCATAGTTGATTATTAATATACTGCAGCCCAGAATATAAACATATTTGAATTGTTCAACCTACATTTTATGCTGAACATGCATTTCAGACATCATTCCACCTTTACTGTTGATATTTTACACAGCTTGATGCATGTCTGTGTGTGTGCATTTACCCATGTACCTGTATTCACCTGTGTGCCTGCAGGTACATGAAGTATCTGTACCCCTATGAGTGTGAGAAGAAAGGTCTCAGCTCTCCAGGGGAACTACAGGCTGCCATCGACAGCAATCGCCGTGAGGGCCGCCGTCCTGGCTACAGTGCCAGCCTGTTCCGCTTCTCCTCTTCCCCTGGTGCTGCACCCCACATCCTCTCACCACCCAAGATGCACCTCTCCTCATTGGGGGGTGGGGCCTCAGCCGGGCTCAATGGTCTGCAGCCCTCTCCAGGCCCAGCACTCAAGAAAACAACAGGTGGGTGCAAGATTTGCCAGCTAGCAGCTATAGTCTCTCACAGAAAATAAGTAAGAATCAAAACATGCTTTTTTATGGAAATGAAGTATCACCTTGTATTTGTAATTCAATGTAAACTCTTAATTAGAAGTTTGTTGCACATTTTGCCACATAATGGAAATCTGCTGAACTCGTTGATGGCCGGGCATCAGTCATTGGTGCAACTGGTATACAGGTGGAAGTGGTACTATGGGGGATATAGTGGTGATTGTGAGAAGATGTTTACTGCTCTTTCTTATGTCTGCACACAGCACCAGTTGTTTTGTGATGCTCGTGTGCTGGGTTAGGATGTCCATGCTGAAATGCAGGATCTTGCATCGGATGGTTGCTGGTTATGTGTGGGCACCACCATCATGTCGTAGCATACATGATGTCTGCAGCATTCACCTTAGACTTAGACCTTAGACCTTATCGTTGCACTACGATGTCACACACACATACTGTGTGGGTACCCATGTGCAATGTTTTAAAGAGTTTCCATGTTTTCATTATATTTTCATCAACAGTATAAGCTTTAAACTCTCAATGTATTGTAATATATTTTAGTACAATTTTTGGCAAACATATGTGTTCATATATACATGTTTGAATAAGCTATAAAATTTTCATTCCCTGACCAGGATTCCTGGAGACTGTTAAGAATAATTTTTTGACAATTTTCATCAGTTTCAGTTTTTTATTATCGCTATTATTATTTATAATTATTGACCATCATAAGTTGAAAGTCCATCACGCTGACTGCATCATACGTTGAGGACAATTTGTAGCTTGATACTGTGAGATGTGGTGGAAGAAAATTAACTAAATGAATTGATTGCAATAAAAGTTGAGCCAGTGCATTTTTCTTGGAGAAGAGTGCCCCCGATGGAATGATTTAAAAAATGTAGGTTACACACGACACAACATTAGCAGGATAACCATTAGAGCAGAAGTTCTCAACCAGGCTGAGGACCAGAACTGGGCCTGAACATTGTTTTTCTGGCCCTCAGAAAGACATCTTAATAAATAATTATACAAAATAAGCTGAATATTAATGCGTGTAGCATAGTAAAAATTGTTGTTTGAGTTACAGAATGTAAAGCATTTAATGATTCACTAAATAACAATTATACTTATATTCAGTTCAGTGCTGCTACATGACGGGTAGAGTTCTGCATTCATTGGGTTTATTTTGTTGGTTCTAGTTCATAGAAGCAAAGTGTACACAAAATAATCCAGTAGTAACTAGATTGCTTTTATCTTCTCTATACATACACAAAATATGACTGGTCTTAAGCAAACGTCAATGGACCTTTTTTATGCAAGCTGCTCATGTGAAAGAAACAATGAAGGTAACGTAACATCTAAAAGTACTAAAAAGAAAACCAAGTTTTAATCACAAGTTCAATCCATCATATACTGTATAAAGCACGGATTTATTCTGACAGGTGATTCTCAGGCACAATATTCATGTGTGTAGAAATTCTTTCCAACAAGGCAGTGGTGCCGCCCAAGCTATATGTTGTGTAAATTTCTAAACATGCGAGTTACAGTTTTTAACAACGTTATACCCCGTTAGGTGTCTTATGTCGATAAAGAGATTGTCATATTGCTGCCACCTACTGTTACCAAAAAATATTGTACTACTAAATGCATGGCAAATATGTTGTTACTGTACTATAGCTGTTGGGTAATAACTGACTCCACAGGTCTGCAAAAAATGTAAATGTATGCTCCACTCTGCAACACAAAAAAGTTGAGAACCACTGTTTTGGAGAACAAGGTGCACATAAATAATTACTATTCTCTGAACAGAGATTAAACTTAGCATTGGACTAAAAAAGATTTTTGGATCTTAGATGGCAGACCAAAAATTTGACCAGTGTGCAATAAAGCAGTGTTGTATTGTACTCAGTTGCTTGTGTTCTCATTAAAATTGGGCTTATATTTGGTGTTCAGTTGAGGTTAGTGGCTTCAATGGCTTTAACTTACGGGAAGCTTGTACAGAAAGCCCCACATTTCCCACCCCTTACAGGGTTAGTAATTGTCAGTCTGGTGTTAAACTCATTTAAGTCTCAGTTGTTCTGCCTCTTTTCCTCCAGCTGTGTTTCTCATTGAGCTGTTTTGTCCCCTAAAGCTTTCTCAAAATGCAGCCTGTGTAATTTCAGGGCTTTGTTTTAATTCAAACCTTAAAATAAATGTATGGTTGTCTATTTATTAAAATGTATTAAATGTGCAGATATTTTCAAATATATGTACTCTTGTTTGTATAATATTTTTTATTGTCATTTAAATTTTCAAGTGTCAAATACACAATATTATTGTCGAAGTTTGTAGGAGTGTAAGACCAGTGAACCCATCAAACTCAGCTGCTTCTCATCCAGAAACAACATGTTGCTTTTATTTCTGACAGATGAGGTCTCCCCTTCTGTACTGCCAGGCCGTGTGCCGATGGCTATGACCTTAAACCAGCAGCAGCTAGCACGGGCCACCACATTGGACCAGCTACGTGAGAAGCTGGAGGCGAGTGAGGGGCCTGAGCGAAAGGTGGCGCGGTTGGCTGAGGAGCAGCAGCGGCTCATGCAGCAAGCTTTTCAACGTAACCTCCTGGCCATGGCATCGCAAGTGCCCATGGGACTCCACCTGGGAAACAGTCGTGGTCAGTTTCATCAGTCTAGTTGTTCCCTTTGTGCCTCACTGTTTTTCTCTGCCCCATGTAATGACTCACACCAAACAAACTCACTCTGCCTCCACTGTCCCTCCAGAGGATAAACAAGACCTGGCTCTGAACATCAACTTCAGCAGTGCATCCAGCATTAACGTGTCCGTCGAGCTGAATGGCACACTTTACTCAGGTAATCTCACGTCACAGATGGATACTTTTCTTTCTGCTCCAGAAAGTCTCTCATATCCTTAATTTTTTTGTAAATCTTTTTTGTGGTCCTTTCAGTTTCTTTCCGGAAGAATGTTATTAATAAAGTAGACAGCAATTGAGTTAAACCTTTGTCACAATATTGCTGCTTTTCCGTTACTCTGAATCTATGTAACCTTGACTGAATTTGTGTGCATTGTGGGTCCTGCTCTGTCCCTCCTGCAGGAATGTTGTTTGCCCAGCGGACTCCAGCAGCCATTAATATGTCTGCCGCAGCCCCTCCTTCTGGCCCCAGTGGAGGAATGAGTGTCCTCTCCTCAGCTCACAGCCCCAGTTTCTCCTCATCCTCTTCCTCCTCCAAGGGGCCTAGTTCTGCCGAGCCCTCCACCAGCGGGTCACCCTAACAGTAGACCGGCCAGCCCTCAGGGTCCCAACTAGATCCAGTCGCAACTCGTTGGGCTACAGCGGGGAAGTAGGACATTTTCACTGGTCAGCTTTGATCAATGGAAAAACCAAACTGTTGCACAACAAATACCTCACTGCCGTCTGCTGGGCTCATCTGGCTGTACCTGAATATGCAAATTCAGACACACTAGAGGTCACAAGTGTTCTCATGGTGCATGTTCTCATCTATACATACATACACCTGAACAAACAATTCATTAGTAGACAAAACATGTTTAAACCCACTACAGTCTCATGGTACAGCCAAGTCCAGTAGGTACTCACAAATGAACTTGAAGATTTTTATTTTAAATTTTTTACTTTTGTCTGATGCCATTTGTTCACTTTGAATTTACCATTTTAGTATATACTTTATTACCTCTTATTTACCTCAGTTCAGGAGTGGTTTGATAATGCAACTATCTGTACCTCATAAACGGTAGTGTACTTGTGATTGAATGACTAGGTCACTTTTTACATTAAATTATATCTTGTTGATGAGAATAATTTTTGACTGCTGTTCTCAGTCAAGTAGACTAACTTTCCAGTTTATTAAAAAATTAATTATTGACAAAGTGTACTCAGAAATCAGTTATATGCGTTATTCTGAACGCTTGAAATTATGAATTCTATTCTAAGATTAAATAGGTTTTCACTGCACAGCTTGCAGTTTGAAGTACTGTATAAGTTTCCCTTGTATAACAAAGGCTTCTTTTATGAGAACTTTGAGGTACTGGCAGATTTAATTTAGACCTGAAAGTTTGCATAATAAGCTGTCAGTTTTTATGAGACACGACTTAGGAGAACAGACATTTCAATTCAAAATATGCATCTGGGTTGTGTCACACTGAGGCAAGAGCTCCCTCTCACTATGATGCATAGCTTTCTCCTGCACATTCACTTGCAAGGAAAGCTTACCTGTTTTAGAAGTCGAAAGGATGTAATGCATAAAATTCCAGTGAAATATTACAAATGACCTTCAATAAATGATCTACTATTTTATCACCATACCATACAAATAGCTCCATAGAATAGGATTATGCAGACATATATTAATTACAGATATTGCTTAGGTAGAGTTCTAATAATATTAACCTTCATACAATGCATTTAAAAGCAGATTATCAAAACGTTTTATAATAAAATTGAAGCCCAACTCAACTCAGAGATCAGGAGTTCTGAGTGACCTGCTGTATGACTGTGCCAGCTAAAAACAACAGAATAAAACAAAAAATAGACAGAATTACCTTAACAAAAGAAATACAGATATGCACAAAGCATTATAAAACGTGTGTCAGACTGGCAGTCTCATTATACACTGGCTGCACATTGGCCATAAAAGAAAAGAAACAAAGAGGCGTATCACGAAACCTTTTAGTTTGTCTGCTGCTTTGTCTCCACTAGGTTTCCGATATCCCCTTATTTTGTGTTTGTGACAAACTGTGCTTGAGTTCATCACAGTCCCTAACACTGTGCTTGTGCCAGTGTGGGTGTTAAAATGACTTTAATGGCCAAGTACATTTGCACGTACCAGGAATTTGGCTTTAAAGGTGGCCAGAGCTTTTCTGATATTCTCTCCTTGGTTTTGAATTAGAATTTCTGCAAGAAGATAAGGCAGGAATTTGGGTGTTTGGTATGCAAGCATGTCTAGGCAGACTAACTGATTGCAATGCACACAAAAAAAAAATCAGTGGCCTGGCACAAGCTACAAACTCACGACAATCCTGTCCCTTCTGGTGTCAATGGGGCAAGTGTCACATATTACTGCTGCAACAGTAGAGCAGCAGTGCTTCTAACAGTCTTACAGGTGAAGATGGCACATGAATGTTCAACTGTAAAGTTCACTTGTTAAACCAGGGAAGCTTGTATAATATCCTTATTCTCAAATCCTTATGATTGAAGGGTTTTGTATTCATGTCTCTTTGAGGAATTTCTAGTGTGTGAACTGTATTGTACATTATCTGCCTTGACTGAGATCACCAGCCATTGTTGTGTTCTAACTGAGGGTGAAAATAGCAATATTTGTGTCACATGTCGAGCATCCCTACCTCAGATTTATTGTGAAAAATCTATGTCACAAGGTGTTTAAAAGGAAGTTTCATAAGATCAGAGATTACTCAAAATGATTTGTGCACATAAGCAATTATTTTTCTTCATTCATTTATTGTGACCAGGACAGATGTAGAGGGGCATTGTTTGATTTATGGAAGGTACAGTCGTCATCACTTCAGCTTTCAAATGGAACACCTGTATGTCTTTGTAACCCAGGACATTAGAGCAGTCTGGAAATCCAGTGTGGAATCGCACTGGAATCTGATGTTTAAAGCATTGACACTTGGTTTTTTGCAGCATTTTACATGTTTTATTTTTCAACAGTGGGAAACAGAGATAAAACAAGAAAAGTTCTTTGCATGTTGTCCACAAAGCAGGACCAGAAATTTATGCAAATCGCCATTTATACACTTCTGACTTATTGCTGGTCTTCCTGTACTGGATCAAGTCTGTATCTCAGGAATTAACAAATGTCTCTACAGACTTCTTTTTTACCTAATGGATAATTTTACCCAAAATTCCACAGGACCTTCTGCTCCACTGCAGAGAGATCTGTCCATCTCCTCTCGTAATTGGACTTGGGTTCAAATACAGAATGTTGAACTGCACATTGGAAATAATTAATAATGTATTCATAACTAATTCTTTACTGGTGTGATTTTTTTTCTTTTTTTATGCAGATTTTGTCTAAGACGTTTTTAAGAAATGAAATTTACTGTTGTATAGTCAAGTGGAATGTTACTCTACAACTCACTGTTAATACAGGTGAATACCAAAGACCAGGCCAGTTCTACACCTCAGGGCTTCTATCCACTATTGTGTTAGTGTTGTCGGAAGAACTGATGCACTGGGATTGAAGGTAGATTTGCTGCAGTATGCCACAAAACAGAGCTTTTATTTGGATTCTGTTTTGGATTTTCGTCTTGTTTTTGATGCCTCCGATTGGGTTCCATGCTGTTCAAATTTGGTTCTTGGTACATCCTTCTATCCTGGACCTGAGCCCAGCTTTGAAACTGATACTGCACACTGAAACTACTAGTAGCAGAGAGGCTGAACTGTTGGTTTTCACAGCTTTGTTTTCCCGTTTCTGTGCTCTCCTTCCACTGTTGTCTTTAGTCTTCCACTGGTGTGTTTATACAACTGCCTTCATCTGCAGATGTGATTTGTACAGGATGTGACAGAATGTATGGCTAGGTTTGTCTGTCTCAGTCCAGGATGGGTTTTTGAGATCAAACCTAATTTCTTATAAACCTCCTGTTAGTTCTTTTTCATCCCCCAGGAATCATATTGAATTATTAGAAAAGAACATTTTTTACAAACACAGGAAAACTTGCATTATACAGTATATGCTGGTGGAAATATAGAACTTTGAGTTTTAATGAAACCAAAAAAAGTAAATGTATTTTTTTTAAAGAAACATGTAGGGAGCTAACGGTTAAGTGTTTAGCTAATTTATTCCTTCTCTTTTCTCCAAAACTGAACCTTGATTAAGGTATTGTTATCTTGCTGTTATTGATGTTCCAGAATAACTCATCTCAATTTATTTTATTGATTGCACAGCCTGGGAGCTTCTCTCCACTGAGCTGTTTTGTTTCTGTGTGTCTTTGTGTGTCTGTATGCGAGAAGGTTAGAGAGATGGGGGAGGGTTGTTAAGGTCACAGCGAGGACAGAATATGCCCCAGACCTTCAAAACTTCAGCTACTACTGCTCTCACTGAAACAGGGGGCTGAAGGGTCACATCATATCTGTACTGTTGAAGCTCGCAGACTGTGTAATATGCACAGGAGACAGACCAGGAAACACTTACAGCTGGCTAGTTTATAGCATTTCTGCTTGCTGAAAAAGACTGAAGTGTACTCTATTTTTAGCCATTTTGGTTTTTTTACCTTTCACTGAAGAAAGTAACTTCCATAATGGGTAGCTAAACCAACCATTTTCACTGTGAATGCAGCAATTCTCAGGCAACAGCAGTGAGGCTGACCTGGGACCACACAACTCTAAGGCAAACTGAGGACAGGATTGGAGTTACTAGCTCCAGTCAGCTGAGGTGGGGTGGTGTACGGTGCAGCGTCCATGTGGACTTCTCAGGTAGTGCCAGGTGCCAACTCCACCTCCTCATCCTACATTGCACAAAGCCATCAGACCACGTAATCTCAGCAGGATGCAGTTTGTTCTCAGGAGTGACACACAGGTCTTTTTTTTTTTTTTTTGTGTGTGAAAAAATGATATTGTGATGTGTGGTGTGTAACAACACGATCTCTGACAGCCAGCACACTGCTAAGACCTGTTACCTGTTTTTTATGTGGGTTTGGCTTTCAATGGTTATTGTCAGTTTGCATTTTGTCCTTTTTTGCTAATGAGACATCACTCGGACAACAAAAATGATATTCTGTGAAACCTTGGATTTGATGGCTTTGATATTATAAATAGCTTTTTTTGTTTGTTTTTAAATACAAAAATATAACCTGATCTTTGTGAAACAGATATATATGCAAAGGGTTGAATACCTTATTAAATACCTCAGATATCAAAATGATTTGTGTTAGTGTAAAATGCTTCACTTCAGTCTGGAGTTTGCATATTTTTATATTATGATTATTACCACTTAATGGAAACCCAATAACAGAAATGTGGATGCTTGTCAAACTGGTTTGTGCTGACTGTAAAGTGTATTTAAAAGTGGAGCACTTTTGACACTCAGTTTTTGTTCGTTTGTTCTATGAGAAAATGGTTCTCAGGGCTATAACCATGTATGTCATGATAAAATTTTCCATTATATCAAACTCTCCTACTCTGTGTTGTTTTTTTTAACATTGTGTATGGTGTATCAGGACTGCACTGGTCAATAAGCAGCACATTAATATTGCAAAAGGGAATACAGTCTGAATGGGTGCAACTGTAAGCTATGTAACAAGGCCTCTAGTGTCCACACTGACTTCCTCTTTCAGATGGTATCCCATGCAATGGAGGGGTACTGAAAGTCTCTGTCAGGAATATCATTATCTTTCCTTCCTGACAACATGAGATGGGACACCACTGGCCTGGGAAAGCACAAACTGGAACTCATCCTGCCCATCACAGTGAGAGCAGACTCACAGTAGGGAAGTGCACCTCCAGACCGGAGAGCCAAAGCACTGCTGGTGTGACGACGTTATGCTGGGGATTCATGTGGGAAGGTTGCTTTACATCCTTTGAATATAAATTCAAATCTGCAAAACAGGTGCTGTATTTATTAAAATTAGAAGCAACATTTTTTAAATGGTAGTGTTCTAACAGGGTCTGCATGGTGTTCCTCTGTCTTTTTACATCATACAGAATGTTAAATGTTTAAACTGAAACATTTCTGTGTATTTAACTTAGATGTGTGTCTAACTATTAAAATGAGATTCAGTAGAATTTGAAGTATTTATGGTACATATATGTCACAAGGCATGGTGTATATTAATTTTTTACAAATATTACTGGTAACATTGCATGACATGATGGGCTGCACATTGAACATCCTTGCCCTGTACAAGACTTCCCTATGAAGGCCTTGCAGTTAATCTGAAGCACAGTGAGCACATACCTTGCTCTCCTTTTGAGAGGCACACATACCAGTTCTTCATAACTTGCCATCTTTCTAAAATCTTGTATCAGAAATGTGTCTGTGATAGCCATTGGAAATCTGAGCTGCCTTCCTAAGTCAACCATTGCGAGTCCTGAATTGGTAGTCTAGTTACCTGCCTTTTCTGGCTCTTTTTCCTCCTCCTGTACAATGATGCCCTCCATAAGGACCACTCTTTTCTTTAGAATGCATCTCAATTCACCCCGTGTTATTCTTTGGTTGCTTACTATCTTAAACTGACACCCTGGCTCCTCTGTGCTCTGTTGTTTTTGGTAAATCCCAAGTTGACAGCCTTCTCTACTATGCCACAGCTCTGCTACTACACTGATGACGATGGTCATCATGGTCTGAAGCTTCTTGTCATCATCACCCTTTGTGGTTGCCCCCCTCAGTTTATCTACATCATCATCAAACTGACACCCTTTTTTCTTATTACTTTGAGGCCCCTTGACCTGAAATGTTTCTACTGCTCTACTTGGGCTTTTGGCCAGGAGTCATGTGGAGCTTCTAGGCAATTTGAGTTGCCTCCTGGGTTGGCCGTTCTTGTGATTGTTAAAGGTATTGTTCTCTGTGTGCTGTGATAAGCTCTCTATCTGCAAGCTTTTCATTGTAGCCAAGTGGATCTTAAATACTCAGTTCCTTACAAACCTTGGGTCACACTTCATATTTGATAGCTTGATTTGGTCACCTTCCTCATGCAAACCTCAATGCCCTGTTTATCGTCTCAATGGCTGTCCAATGTTTTTCCAGTTCCCACTAAGCCATTCTTGGTTTTCAGCCAGTCTGTTCTTGGTTACCACTAAACAACCATTCACCAGCATTTAAATTGCACATCTTGCAGTCCACCAGGACAAATCAACTTCAAATGAGCTGAACATACTGTTCTTCTGAAGGCTGCATCTGTCATATCATCCTGTATTTACAATAGGGGTAAATATTATTCTAATGACTGTGGCATCATATTTAACATTAAATTACAATGAGTACAATAAATTTCCTATGCATGTTTTTTGTTTTTATTAATAAATGTCATGGAAAAACATTTACTAAGGAAAATATGCAGTAACATTTTGTAGTCAGTATTGTTACATACCATTGTCATTATTTTCATCAAGTTTACACATTGGTGACCTGAGTAAATTCTTTTCATATCTTGATGTGTTCCAGCATTGTGGAACTGCAAGGGGCAGTCAAGAACACATTGAGCTGGAACACAAGTCAGGGTACAGCGGCAGGAGTCCTGTCCAAGGGGTAGCAGTGATGAAGTTTTGGCCACCATCTCCCTGCAACTTGTGCCCTGACCCCTCTCTCTGGGCTCATTTAGTTTTTTCTTGACACACACCTTGCATTTATAATTTTTTGGTTTTTTTATGTTTCCCTGAACTGAGACTCATGTCCAGATCCACCCATGAGGCCACTGAGGTCAAGTAAATAAATTGAGTGCATGTTGAATGTGCAACACAGTTGGTCCCAGTTCACCCTGTGCTGTAAACAGGAGAGTAGTCATATCTGCATGCTGGAATTTATTACATGTCTAGGCATGAGCAAATTGCTATGGAATGTGAAGCTGTACATATTTCAAATGTGGGCTTGAGGGTGTAAGGTCACTGGACACATTTTCAGAATTATGTATGGTACAGTAACATTTCAACATCTCATTTAAGGAAAAAAAAATCTTCCAAAATGCTTTTTGCTTGCTTAAAGCCATGTAAACAGTTCATACTTGTCCACTTTCTCATTTAGTATAAAAGTACTCCAGAGAAAAATGCAATGTGATGCGTAACTGAACCGATATCTTTTATTTACTTAGCCTTTACATCTGCCCCCCAGTCTATAATGTTTTACAGTCACTAAGGAAAAATCCTGTACTTTGCTACCCTGAAATAGGCTCAAAAGATTATCAGTGAGGACAAGAATAACATTCACACCCAGAATGAAAATAACACGGTAGACAGTAACAAAAACAAAAAGGGATTTGCACAAAGATGGTTAAAAATGGTGAAATAAATATCCCCATTGGAGAGAGGAAATGAAGCCTATGACTCCACTAGCTTGTGTGGCAAGGGGTGCAGGAGAAGGAACAGTTGGTGGAGAGGGTTGCATGAGAAGAGACTCAGAAGGTTTAGTAAGAGGTGGGAGGCACTGGCTTCTGTACAGCACACTGGCTGTTTGGGACCTATAGTGTGATTATAAAGGAGATATACTAAGTATAAGCTGGTGGGCAGTGCAACTAAGTCATGGGACAGAGATGAACCATGACAGACCAGAGTCTGCAAACCCTAATTGAGGATATTCAGCTTCTGCTACTTGTGGTTGGTTGTGGGGTAGAAGCAGGATTCTCTAATAAAAAGGTTTTAATGGCAACCAAAGCAGCCATGGCTCTGCAACAAAATTTCCAGCTCCACCTCTTTTGAGTCCTCTAACCAACTGGCTTAAATGGCCAATCCATTTAGGCCAAAATAGCTTCAGATGGTCTTCATCAAGCCCTTGGGCCAGGACAGGGGTGGCAACTGAGGTGTTGTGCATCAAGTCAAATCCTGCCCCTGCTACAATAGTACTGCCCACCAACTTACACATCCCTCCTCTTAGTTACATGCCTATCTGGGGCCCAAAAAGGCTCTGTTACCCTCCTGGTGCCCTTCCTCAGTAGGTAGCCTTGAACGGTGTCAGCTAAGGCCCTTTTTAATGGCAAGCACATGAATTGGAGCCCGATCACCCTGGGGCAGTCACTGTGCTGCAAGTTCCCCTTCTGTCTGTTGTTGCTACGTGGCCCTTGCCAGCAGACCCTCCCCCTCAGGTTGTTGCTGTGCTGGAGGACATCTGGCTGCTCCTCCTCCTCTAGTTGCTGCAGCTGCAGTGCACCAGGCAGCATCTCCTCAAACTGCTGCAACTGCAGGGTGTTCACCAACACCTTTTTTGGCTGTGGGGAACCCACTGGAACCTCCTCTGGCAATCTCTAGTTGTTCCACTTCAGGTCCACAGCCCACAGTTCTGGCTCCTCCTCCTCTTCTAGAGTCTCTGAATCCTGCTGGATGTGAGCACGAATATAAACAGTCATGGGAGGAACATCTCACTCTTGGGGAGCCTTCAGCTTGAGTATCTCTTAAATCCCACTCTGGGGGCTACTGTGGCTCAGAGAGGTCCTCCAAACCTTACTCTGGGTCCCACTTCAGCTTGGGAACCTCTACTGGGTCCCACTTGGAGCCATTCAGGCTCAGAGACACTTGAAAGCTCCTCCTGTAGCCTGGAGATGCACAGCAGCCCCTCCTTTGGCTGTAGGCCTTGTGGCAGCTTCCCCTCTGCTTTGGACATGCTAGCAGGCTGTGGTGGCATTGCAGGTCT
Source organism: Arapaima gigas (assembly GCA_900497675.1). Classification (NCBI taxonomy): domain Eukaryota; kingdom Metazoa; phylum Chordata; class Actinopteri; order Osteoglossiformes; family Osteoglossidae; genus Arapaima; species Arapaima gigas. Next base: position 263,505 of record UFQX01000342.1, on the reverse strand, counting down.
TTCCAGTCCCCTGATGTCAGTTCACCCCCACCAAACCTGGGCAGGAAACAAGGGGACCAGCAGGCACAGGCACAAGAAGGGGAACTGACCTAGTTTCGATCTGACAGAATCATCTTTGAGGAACCCCGCATTAACACTCGCATTTTTTAATGAAACATGGGCACCTGCCGAGTTGGAAAAATTCTCTGAGTGGGAGTGTAACGGTTGTTTTGTTCTCATATCAAGGAGAGCACGTTTTGTTTCCTATAAACAATTTTACAAAGCAACAGAAGTGGTATTGTGGTTAACATTGTGCTGATGTCTTTTATTATGTTCAGTTAAAAACAACAGTCACTGACATCCTACGCAGGTGAAAAGGTAATGTCAGCTAAGTTCAGTGAACAGGTGTAGCTCTGAAAGAAGAAAGGAAGGAACCAATATTGTCAGATCAAAGCAACAATACCCCACAGAGTGTTCCGTTTACCCAGAAAATAGTCAACTCACAACCCCGGCCTCTCATCATTCTCCTCCTCCAGGGGCCCAATTCCACAGAACCCTTCAGAGGGGGGTCACCCTTGTCATCTCTAATAAATGGAAAACGCAAAGTGTTACACAGCAAGTATGTCTTTATCACCTGCTGGGTTCATTTGGCTGTCCCTGTATATGCAATTTCAGACATAGAAAGGGACAAGTGTTCATATGTAGTGTATAAATTCACTACATTTACAGCCATTTCCAACAGAGTCAGAATTTTACTTTAGTCTGATTTTCATTGGCAAATTTGGTATAATACAGTCCACCCTTTATTTTGCAGACTATATGTGGGGAGAAGGTGTCCAGATATGGAGAAAGTCTGGAAAACTGAATGGATGCAAACAATGTATTGCATGAATGGATGCAAAATTTTAATTTTATTTCGATCCTCTAAAATTCTGTGGGTTCTTCATGAACCGGGAAGGATATGTGCGACACCTTTCTACACTGCAGTTTTTGGAGGGACAGTCTAAATTTTAACTGGAAAACAGATGTGGTACCGAGACCTTTGTAGTGAATCTGTCTCCAGTCAGTCTTTTTGATTGCTATAATAATGTTATATTTATCCATCACGTGCTGTAGAGAAACACTGTGTAGAGAAACAGGGCAGCTTCCAGGGTCAGAGTACACAAGTCCAGCCTATCAACTCTGCTCCAAATTGACAGTTCGTACTGGACCAAAGGCCTCTTGTACTCCCTTTCGGAGGCCATACAGTGATAGGTCCCAGCCTGTTCTGGTGTCATGCTGTCTATAAGAAACAGGCACTGGTCCTGTGCCATGAGGCAGCTTTTCTCCATGCCCTGGTAGTACCAGCTGTAGGTGGCATATCTGGACGACATGGGGCAGTTGAGGAAGACACTGGACTTGGGTGGAACCTCCAGAACATGGCGGGAAACAATGGAGCTCTCTGCAGTACTTCCTGAGTATTACACAAAACATTTTGGACTGTGACTCAAGCAATATAAATGGCCTTTAACACCTCATTTACTTTTATTTAAACACATCCACATACAGTTCTAATGTGCATTTTAGATCCAGTGACTCTAGCTCTAGTCTACTAGTTTTACACTTGTCTAAATTAAGACACATAGCATTCCATATAGGCAAAGTAAAAGACCATATATGAAACAAAAATTTGGTATTTTAACAAGTGGTTGTTTTATTCCTGAGTTGCTGTAACTCTGTCTCCCCTTGATGGAATAGAACCATGACTGACTAGTACAAAGTATGTGCAATTCAGCAGGAACATCTCACCTCTAGTCATTCCTTGGCACACCAGATGATTTCCATGCCTTATGTCCTGAGTTGTAGCACTGTTCAAAGGAAAGACACATATTAGTCAACATGGTACTAGTAAAGGTTACTTTGAACTGCAAGTTTTTTTTTGTTTTTTTTTAATACTTGAGTCTTCGAACTATTCTCTTACATACAGTTGAGTAACTTAGTACATTAAAGGTGGTTATATTATCGCATTAGAACACACTCCTCTATTGTGCATTATAAAGATAACCTGCCCCAGGACCTACCTGGATGCCGCTGTGCACTGTATCCCATCCCAGCCACAGTAGGGGTCTCTGGCCAGGATGCAGTCCTCACAGCTCTGACCAAAGGCCTTGCAATTTTGTAAGTCTAATTCTACCACCTCACTACTGGAGCTCACATACATCTTCTTCTGTGGGGTCAGAAGAACCGTGAGAACCAGATTAATGTAGTTGAACAGCTTGCTTTTCCCAAAGCCACTAATGGTCATGTCAACACTTATTTTAAAATTTGGCCTGATTCTATTTGGCTCTGACTGTTGTAGTGTCATTTTTACCATCATTTTTTAAAATTGTACCCAGATGCTTTTATGTTTGCTGGAAATAAACTGAACAATATTTACTAAAAAAAGTATATGAAAATACTCTATTCACTGCTGTTAGTGATCTGGCTAAATTCCCCCCCTATCTCCAATGTGTGCTAATACTGTGGACCTGCAGGGGACAGAAGACTACTGGAACACACCGCATCAGGCTGTAGCAGGACACTCTGGATGTGGGTCTTGGTAGCAAAGGGCAACATCTCTGCAATGATGAAGGGTTGGCCCCCATCTACCAGCACTTTGTGTACCGCCCCGCTATCTGCGTGCAAACATTTACAGTTTTAAGTTTTTTTCTTCTTTAATGACATCTTACACAGACTGTCCTCAACTTGACACACTTGACATGGCAATCTCACACTTACAACACTCAATAATAAATTAAAATAAATTACAGTAATTTAAAAAAAGGGAATGGACAAATTGTCATTTTTCTGTTATGATTTCTAGGAATTCTGGTATGCAAATTAGCCTATTAAAGCATGAATACATGAACTTCTTGATCTTCTTAATGCAAATTACATGTACAACATCATAGTGCAACGATAGCATCTCCCAACAGCTGTACAGAAACATATACTATGACATAAATGAGCACTTATAGCTTATACTGTAAATGAAAAATGTTAAGAAAATGTTATGGAAACACAGTAAAACATTGCACATGTGTACCTGCACAGCATGCATGTATGATATCATAATGTAACACCTGTGTAAAGTGAATGCTGTACAACGTGTGCTGCGACACAATGGCAGCACCCTCCCCACACACAGCCAGCAACCATCTTCTTTCTCCTCACAGTGTTAGCTGTTCTCATGAGCAGTAAACATCTTCCCACGGCAGCTGCCGTATCCCCCATAACACCACCTCCATCGCCTGCAACAGTTGTACCACTGACCATCAGCAAACGCAGCGGGTTGGCTGATGAAACAATCAAGTCACGTTGCTTACAGTTACTGCATCTCACTGTCATATAGCACAGGAGATTTAAGTATATAAAAAATGTTATCAACATACAGTACTTTTTAAAAAGAAACTTTGGGAGGGAATACAGTACTCAATAATAATGGTATGGATAATATACTATACAGTAATCCCTCCATATCCAAATCTAATTTATCCCTGAAAACAGGTCAGATACCAAAATACTGAGTCCCAGTATTTTAAATGGGGAAAAATAAATACAAAACTTGTTCTCAGCCCATCAGAAAACATCTATACCCATGACTTCAGCATGATAAACACTGTAAATACTAGTTGCCTAATTAGGAAATAATGTTGTCATTTGCATGTTTATAACATGCTACGGTACGTACAGTAAAGGACATTTAGTGCCACCACTGGCATTTAAATAGGTTTATAAAAATGGAAACTAATCAGTAAATGCAGCAATGCTGTGCAAATGTGTTCACACAAGTTTTTGACATATATTCTTGAACTGGGACTGGAGTCTAGATCCATTCACACAGCCATTGTGGCCAAGTTCACAATAACAATGCACTGAAACCAAACAATGACCATACACTAGCTAGTTATCCTCTATTCAAACCGCTGCTTATTTCTCTCTAATTTGCATATCCTAAATAATCACATTGCATCACTAGATAGTCAGCTGGACTAAATGGGTAAAGCAAACCCTAGATGGGGTTTTCTTTCTTGGAATTTTGAGTATGTGTAATGACTGGCTTTTTCATTTGTTTAGATACTATTTTATATCTTAGTTTTATGATTGTGGGAAAGTTGGTTGTTTAGTAGTTATAGATAATGATTTCTAATCTAAAGGCTGTTAAATTCCATTTATGGCAGTTGTAAGTCCCACCAATACTGATACTGACTTTCCAGAGAATTCAGTGCATTATTAATAATAATAATAATAATAATAATAATAATAATAATAATAATAAGCCACAACATTTGCCTCTCAAACCATATTGTTTTATAAAAGTCAGCAGTCACTAGTAAAATGTATTTTATGCAAGATGTTGAAAACACAGTCATGCACTTGGTGGGTTTCATTATCAATGAAGTTATAAATGTACTTGAAGATATATTGTTATTACCAAGAGTGAGCAGAAGTACATGGTATAACTCTCCCTGCCAGGTGATCACCTGGTCCACCCGGATGTGCCTGTAGTCTTGGTAACTGACCAGCAGGGGGTGACTGCTGTTCACAGGCTTGACCCAATCCTGCATCTCAGGGTAGTCTGACATCAGCTTTAAGATGCTGTAAGGAAGATGTCTACTGTCTTCAGTACACTGTGGCAGAAACATTAACAGAAAAGAATTGTTTCTGAGAAAAGCACTTTGTACACTTAAGAACAGGTTTTTTTCTTTTGACAATAATGCCTATAAACATCCTCATATTAATGATCAAAAGAACAATACAACTAGCTTACTCAGTTACTGCCTACATTTAGCCCAGTCCCCAGAGAATAGCATTAACATAAAAAATCCTTTCTTCCACAGAAGGAAAAGAACATAATGAGAATTCATTCCTCTGTGAGGTGTTTCAAACAAAAGACCTTCTAGAACCCAACAAACAAGGGAGTCAGAAAGAGACAGCTTTTGTACCATTCCTGGGCGTATGCTGGAAAAAGCTCCTGTGTGTCCTTTGAATCTGGAGCTGGAGAACACAAGGTCAATATTTCCCATGGTAAAAATACACACTGCCGTCATGCCCCTGTATGAGGGAAAACATGGTTCAGCACCCTTGGTCCAGTAGCCCCTTCACAGTGTCTTCTGGTATGTGCAGGAGTGTATGTAGAAGCTTTCACAAAACAAATCTAATCTTCCATTAAAAACAGCCACTTAAACATAAGCAAACAAAACTCTCCTGAAGATAATACAAATTAAGCATCTGATCTCTATTGGTTAAACACTAGAAACATGTAAAAGGTTCTTACAGTTCTTAAGGGATTACAAAAAGAAAGATAAGTGTGAGCAATTGGTATGGTTTTTATGACTTTAAGGCAACAACTGTTTCTGACAAGTTGGATAACTTGGAAGTGTTGCATCATTTCCTGGTGACTAGTGTTCCAGGACTGAGGTGTCTACTTATCAATGTCAATGAAATCCAGCTTCCAAACCTATAGTGAAATTAGGAGATGTGTCTCTGCTCTGAATTTAACTTTGAAAATGCAGAGACTATAAAATCTTCCAATCTACTGTACCCTCATGTATTGAAGGTATCTGTTCCAGCACAAAGCCCCACCACCAGCTTCTTAAATAAAAAGTGACAATTGACTTGTAATTGTAACTTGGTAATTGTTACTTCACAAATGGCTGGCATAAACATCCATAAGAATGATGCCCACAAGAACTTTGACCAAGAACCTTTTACAGATACTAATGAGGCATCATAACTGCTGTCTGTTTTAGCAGAATTCCACTTTCTACAGCCAGCTGTGAAAACAGAGAAGCTTGTGGTTGCTTGAAAAACCACACCTGGTCCTGTTCTACAGATAAGAGCCACAAGTTTTAATCTTATTAAACCATTTAAACTCTTCAGGTGAATACAGCTTTTGAGTGAGCAGAGTCAGTTTCAAATTTAAATGTACACGGTGTTGACTTTCACTTGTAATACATCTCTGTACAACTCTAGCATGTTTTCATCAGTAACATTTCCCAGCCTTTGCATTATAAAAGAGAACATTTGTGTAACGACAGAGGCAAAAAGCATCTGCTGAAATCAGATGTGACTTACCAAGATCACTGTCATGACACAGGAAGTGTACATGGACAACTTTATCTATATCAATTTATTTTTATCAAGCTATTGGATAAAGTGTTCACCCACAGGACAGTTTTCATCATGAGTTAGCAGATCATGTTAACACAGAAGTAGCATGAGATGTCTTACCAGCCATTGGAGAAGAGAGCAAACACTTTGCTGTCTCTCCAAATGTCCCCCTCTAGGAAGGTAATGTCCAGCAGCTGGTTGAAGTACAGATTTCTGTCGGGAATTCCACACGATAACCTGGCACTAAGGAGGGAGGTCCAGCTTTGCTGCAGAATTCCCTTAGGCCCACCACAATCCCACTGGTTTAGAAAATCCCAGAAATTCAGTTGGCTTGGGTTACATTACTGTTTGCAATGTCTGCATACCAGATGATGCTTTGGCATGTAATTTCAATTGATATGCTGGCCATCATTTCATGGGGAAAAAAAAAANTTAGGCCCACCACAATCCCACTGGTTTAGAAAATCCCAGAAATTCAGTTGGCTTGGGTTACATTACTGTTTGCAATTTGTCTGCATACCAGATGATGCTTTGGCATGTAATTTCAATTGATATGCTGGCCATCATTTCATGGGGAAAAAAAAATATATATATATATATATATATATATATATATATATATATATATATATATATATATATATATATACACACATACACACACACACACGCACGCACGCACGCACAAAATTGTATTGTGAATAACTCATTACTCAATATTTCAAAGGGTGGGGAATAACATTATCTGCTTAGTTACCACATACACTTAAAGCAAAATGTATAATTAAAAAAAGGTCAATTTATACAAAGTTTACCTATACCCTGGTATTTGACCACCCAGTTTAAGTTCCCAATAGAGGAAGCAGTATATATAAATATCCATTTTGGTATCTGAGCCAAGAAGTCCTAACAGAATGAGTAACTAGCACCATCCAAGCAAAGGACACCAGAGTAATATTTAAAATTAACTTTTCAAAATTTGTACAAACACGAGTGCAAAACTAGGTGGCAGTACTGCACCCAGAAGCCGTGTTCAAATTTTGCTTCTTGTGGCCCCGTTCAAATGCAGTTTGCAGGTCCGTATGACTACTTGCTTTATTCAGAATTGTTTTCATTTTCTATTTTTTAGATAATTTGACTATTAAATGTGTGTTGATATTACTACTTATAATAAGCAATAAGACAATGTATAAGAAATAATATCAGTAAAAAAGTAACTGCACAGGAACACACAAATCCACAATAAATATCTCATTAACAGTTTGGTAATTCGTGTATAAAGTGTTCGTGATATGCTAAAATAGGTATGTTAGAGTGATCGGAGATATTTTTGGGCAATTAATGGAGGTTTCTTGGATGGATCTGGAACAGATTTATAATTTTCCCCATTAAAAATAGCTTCCCAAAATTTCAGTTTGCAGTATTTAACCCATTCCTAAGAACCAATTACAAACTGATACCGGGGTATAGCTGTACTGTGGATGTTCTTCTGAACTCAAAAATGTAGACACGTTAATTCCTAAATCAAACATTTTTCTTGCTCATGTTGTTCAGTCACAAAATGAGGTCATTAACCATTCCATTCCCTAGAGTTTTAATATACAGAATAATGTTTATGAAACTGTCTGGATTGAAATATGGTCTTGGAGCATTTTTTGCTCACCCGGCAAACCTGGGTAACCAAGGGCATCCAGGGGTCGACCTCAGGATGCTCATCAATGGTCCTCTGGGACAGGAAGGCATAGACTTTGTCCTGGATTTGGTTAGGTCTGGGGCTTACCACTAGGCCCACATACCTCTGCTCTAAAAAACAAAGCCCAGGAAATATGGTCATGAATAAAGTTCACCCATAAATGCAACTCAGGACTGGTCTAGTCATCCGAAAGTCCCAGCAACACGATAATAATTCAAATCAGAAAGGCATGGAAAGCAAAACATTCCTTGCAAAAGCAGCATTAAAGTATCTACAGTCCTAATTATGGCAATAAATAAGCCGTAACTAATTGATGTTGAGAAACACAAGATCTATAAATCATACTATTCAAATTTTTTTCAAAATGCTTTTTGGGTTATGTGTTAGGATTATAGTCATTGTATCTGTTTAATAAAATAGCCTTCTTTCCATTGTTACTGTTCTGTGCAGGGTTGTGCTGGTCAGGAAGCCTATCCTGAATGCACAGGGTGGAAAGAAGTGTACACTGTGGAGGGGGCACTCATCACAGGGCACTCATGTACACATTCGTATACAGGAGGAAATTCTCATAAAGATATTGCTCCCAAACACCATTTGTACCTGAACTGCCACCTGCCACCACCATCTGTCATATTGTTATCTTGACTTCTGCAGCTACACATTCAAATGCTGTGGTTAGAAGACTGACCAACAGGACACTCCCCAGATTCCCCTCACCTACCTAGAGAGTTCAAGCGAGGCCATATTTTCCCCCTTTTTCCAAAATGCCTGCGGATACCTGCAAATTTGCCGTACATTTTGGCTGTAGTGTAAAGCTCATCCTCTGTAAAAGGGAAAATATCTTGTCACCTTTGCATATTTGTTAAGGACAGCAGTACCAGCCCACGAAGGTGCCATGAGGCACTAGTTTTTATTCGCTTACCAATGTAGAGTGATGGTGCTCTCTCACTGATAGAAACAGGGGCAATCCCTTCAGCTGAATGATATTTAATATATGTACCTGTCTCCAATGACTGCATTAGGGGGCAAAAAGAACATGTTAAACTTGTATTTAGTTTGTTAAAATGATAAAAATGAATAATAATTAAAAGTAAAGTAAAGTAAAAAAAAGGAGTAAAAATTAATCCATGCCATATTTCCACAAACTGGACTGATCCCATTGGTTCCACAAATGAACAGTATGCCTGCATCTGGCAGTTTGTGTAGGACCGTAACATCGTATTCACAGACACTCTAAAATGGGTAAGACAACCACAGGTGTCATGCAAAACGTCATCATTTCCTGGTAAAAAGTAGAAATTAGTAGTGGCTTTGTAGCCATAGGCTGCCATTTATAAAATGAATTTACAAACCATCATTTTCCACTGACGTTCAAGATCATCTGTACATTTGTTTAAACTGATCAACAGATAAGAACAGTTTGATCAAAACAAGCCTGATCATCTATATAAAATTGAAGCATGTTTCGCACATCTTACTCACTGTATTTGCAGGGCCATCTTTCCTGCATTCATTGTGAAAGATGGGTACCTGTAGAATTGGAAAACACTGATGTCTAATTGTAGTGATGATTTTCATGTCAAGGAGAGCAAAGGGCCAGCAGCAACCATCATGTTAACATTGAATATAATGAAAGACGGCAGCACAATTATAAAACAGCTCTGCTACGGACATGATAAGCAGGTGAATAGGTAATGACAGCTAAACTCAACGCGCATTTCGAGCACTGAAAGGAAAATTGCAGACAATTTAGCTGCTTTGATGTAGACATGTGCCCCCCAGCAGAGCAGCAGAATAGTGAATAGTGAATAATGCTATGAGGCCTCAGGTCTGGAAAAGATGCACTTTGTGCTGTTGAACCTGTGTTCTGTGGAGGGCAGGCCACCCATTGTTCTGACCATCAATGTGACATTAATGGTAAAGTAGTCCACACTGGCAAAAATTAATTTCACAAATGCTGAAAGTAGACACCTCACAGTTTGCTTGTAACCCAATCATTTGTAGCTTTAATAGCTTGTCTTTCAGTGCCAACTTCAGGTCCTGAGGACACAAGGAATCCTGATAAAGGCAGGAAAAGCCACAGCACTGGCAACACAGTTAAAAGGTGGAAAGAGGGAAAGGCAGCAACCAGCTCACCTCCATCAGCCCATTAGGTGTCTCAAAGTCCAGATAGAAGACTACACCATGACCCCCTGCATAAACTGTGCGGTTGTGGGGACCCTGGATGAGCTCAATTCGATTATTTTCACCTGACAGTTTATACTTTGGAAACTGGACTTCTAGAAGCAAAACAGGAAACAACTGTGAGGTCAGAAGGAACTGTCCCTTCCCCAAAATATCCATCCTTTACATAAAATTACCTTGACATGCCCATCCGGACACTAAACAAACAATGGCTTTGCAATGTAAAATTAGAACTGATATTGTTCCAGCACTTCAGTATTGTTAAGAAAATTCAAAGTCATAAAAATAAACATTCTATAAAAAAGGTCTGACTTTGCTGCTAACCGCACAAATGAAAAAATATCAGAGAATAGGTTTAAATGGCACCTGCATGACTATTATACACATCATTTGAAATGACCACGATTTCACCCCAGTCACCACATTCAGTCACATTTTACTTTATAGTAATCATTCAAATTAGCAGTTCGCTTTTATAATCGACAAAATTATTCAAATTGAAGTTGACCGTTCACAGTTAGAAGATAATTAAATAAATTACAAAGTTGCAAAAAATAAATCAATAAATAAATTGTTAAGTTAATCCTAATAAAATCGGCGAATTTCCAGTTTTGTCTTCGCGGTGGAAACATTTCGTTCATCTGAAGACAGCCCGGGTAAATGTTCACAATATTTATGACTGTGAAATTTAAATAGACTAATTTATCTGCACAACGGTAAACATGGATAAAGAGGACAAAGTGGTTCTGGTGAAAACTTGTCCCATCTTTAAATGTCGACTAGCGAAAACTGGTCGGATGTTGCCGCTCTCCCATCACTTCCTTACAAATAAGAAAATGTGAATAGTAATGAAGTGTCACCTTTGCCAGTCAGCTGTATTCTTGGTCCAGGGAGATGAGAAATCGCGGAAAGCACTGCAAGAGAAGTGAAGACGGTAATAGAGCGGATAAAAAGGAGCATGATCGTCCGTGTCGCTCCAACCCGCGATATCGCGGAACTCCGCAGCTACTGAGGACGCCAACATATTATGCGCTTTCACGGTACCTTACGGCTATGGCGACACCCTATGAGTTATTTCCGTTCCGAACAAGCTCCGCTGTTCCGTTAACCTTCTTGTAAATGATGTAACTATGTAAACTACATTTATTTTTTTCCTCTCTCAAAAACTACATCAAACGGACGGAAGAGTTACAGCCACCATGACCTGTATGTATATAGCACTGGAAAGATGAGGGGGAAATGGCTAAACTGCCAGCTACATGATGTCAGCTAAGTATTTAGACCATTTAGGAGATTGTGGGAGTACAGGGTCCAAAGGAAACATCTAAGATTCATTTTGGATGCTGAAATTAATTTATCAGCTCTAAAGAAAGAGGGAGCTCATCTTTGCAGTGTGCAGAGTGTGTTGAGATACAGGTAGATCTTACAAATGTTATAGGCTACAGGAGGCAGCTACAGAACCAGGCTTCCTGCTGGAAAAACAGCAGCATGAGTCAGTTGTTTCTCCCAGACGTATAACCAAAGAAGCAAATGAAATGAGCAGACTGTTCAATTTGACAGTGTTGTTGGACCTGCTGGGATATGGAGGATCTCAGGCAGACTGACCTATAATTGGTTATTAGAAGCTGCAACCCAAAAGAATACATTTATAGTTGCTGGGGGATTTACCTGCACCACAATGCAATGAGCTACAACTGATCCAACCACAAAAATCAGTGCCAGTAATATTAAGCTGAACAGCATGTATACTGTGAGCCTGGGGGTGGGGCTGGCAGGATGGATATTGCCTATTGCCTGCCCCAGCTGATCCCTAAATGGACTTGAGGACCAGGTGTGATCAGTTGAACTAATTGGGGGGCATCACCTGCTTTGAGGATGAGAGCTGACAATACAGTTATCGTGGGGCTTTTGTTTGCCTTAAAAGCCCTTTATGTTAAAAATCTGTTGTGTGGCGTTATTTATCCTGTCACTGTCCCACAACCAGCCACAATATATTTACAAATATTTGTCACACATGAATAACAACCAGAACAAAAGTACAGCTGTTCTCTGGGCAGAGTATGAAATGTCAGATTAGCATTTTTGTTAATAACAATTGCAACACAATACAGTAAGAGCAAGATGGAATGCAGTGTCAAGCCTTACAAGCAAATGAAAGTACAATACTATATGTGAACCATCCAGAAATGCAGTGAACTAAGAAAAACTATGGACCTGTATAATTTTGAAAGTGGGAACCAGCTGATAATGCTACCAGGTCTACTGAAAAGCTTTCACTAGAAACAAAGTCATCATAAGAGACCTACCTGTAACTGGGTCTTGTCAGTATCATGGTGATTAAAAAAACCTGAGAGATGATGACAGCCAAGGGAAACAGTGGTTGTTTTTCATCTTGATCATTATTAGAAGCTCTTTTTCCCGAGGTCCACAGGAATCTCCTTTGATTGAGGCATGCAATGTGTTCACAAATCCAAGGGGTGAAGATCAGACCTTGGTAGTGAAAGGTTTATGTTTTTTTTTTTAAATAGGGCAGGGACAAACAAATTTAACACTGGATCCATAATTTAAAGGAAAACCCCTATCATTTGTGTTATTTGATGTACTGGGCTCTCTTTATTTTTGCAAATTAGGTGAAGTCAAAGATATGGAGAAATTCAGAAAATTCCAAAGGGTTCACACATTTTCCAACACCACTATAGAGTTCTGTTTGTGTCACAATGCAGCCATGTATCTGATATGTGAATGAACTCAGTGGAGTTTAAACCACTGTCTTCATCTCTTACAGTAGTAAAGTAGGGAAAAGATGCAGGGAGGCCAGCAGCAAATTTAAATGAGTGGCAGCTTTTTTTTTTTTTACAGTGAACTGAGGATGATCAGGTCATGCAAGGATGGGTGGGTGGGTACCATGGAATGCTACTGGGGTGGATGTGAGAACCAACATTAAAATCATCACCTTCATTTCCTTCATCTATTTCCTCCTTTTCCTATCATCAGCCTTACAGGCTTCCACCCAGCTGGAGATGAAAAATCTGTTTCTGGTGCAGGAAGAAGACTTCCTTGGTCACACTGTTGGACCATCTGGATCATCCAGTCCATCGATCCATCTCATCCAATCACAGAAGCTGCAATGCTAGCAAATATGTTGATTTCCAGATGATTTACACAAATTTATTCAAGGAAAAAAGATGCAAAATCTAATTTTCAGGAGCAGGTTAGGTTTTTGAACAAAAAGAAATACCTTTTTATCTGCTAAGAATGAATAAGACAGCAACAAGATAGGAAAAAAGTTTAATTTCTGATGTAAGATTTACCTAACCCACCTGAGATGTTGTCATAAGCCATGTGGAAACAGACTGTATCTCACTCAGGTGGCCTCATCTCACTCTGGTATTTGTGTTGGTGCAGAAAATACTGACTGCCTGGATCATGAAGGACAGCTGCCCTCAGTTAAGCCTGCTATTTAGATGACATTAGCAAGCTCATTGTCAACAGTTAAAAATTGCAGGCAATAGTAAAATGGGGTGATCAAAATCAATCATTACAAAGAAAAGAAAGGCTGACAAAACTGTGTTTAAAGAGGAGTTTGTAAAGTATGTATTAATTCCTTTCAAGAAAAGCACAAAAGCGATGCACTTAATTTTTAACTGTAAGCATAACCCTAATGAAATAGTGGGTGTCATAAGAGTGGCAACAATAAATGTTACTATGACATCCAGAGCAAAATTAAATCAGTTTAAAGCATTAGAGCAAACTGCAAGTAGACTGGTTAAATCACTAATGCAGCAATAGTGCAACAACAGAAAAAAAAACAAAAAATTAAATATCCTGTTCGGATTCCACTACAGCAAGACAAACTGAAATGCTTGCTGAAAATTTAATTAACTTAGCTATGCCATAAAATAGTCACATTTCATTTCCCTGGATGTGGCTAAAGCAGCAAACAACACTGACAATTCACAGCTGATTGTGAAAAGAAGAAAAAGAGAGTTTGGAGAGTTTTATGATGATTTTTTTAGGCCTGAAAATGCTCCATAGCTACACTACAGGAAAGGACATTTATGAAGCAACTAGGTGAAGCAGCTAACTGCACACATTAGTGATCTAAAGGTAATGGAGTTTGGTAATATATATTTTGTTTTTTTCCCTTGACTATAACAGGCATGCATGTCACTCTCTATGGCATTTGCCTAATCAATGGCACTAACAATACTTATGTACTAAATGTAACCTCTTTGGTGATTATATAACATATTACTTTTTACCTTTCTACCACTACCACTTTTTACACTGGAAGCACTAGCTGAAAATCACCATGGAGACCTGATATCATACCACTACATAATCCATAAGACAGTTTTATGTGCTATTCTAGGAGCAATGGACTCAAAAATCAGGGCAATAGTGTTTTAACAAAATAGTGAAAGTTGTGATCTATTTGAAAACATCACATGCAAAGCAGCATTATTTGCTGTCCATATTCTTGAGAGAAGAGCTTTTGATGACCTACTCCTCCACAAAGATGTTAGGTGGCTGGGCAAAGGTAGGGTACTGGAAAGTTTTTGGGTCATTCAGAATCAACTAAAAAATGTTCCCTCTGCATGAAATCTACAAAATAACTTTTGTACTCTGTTGTTCAAACAGAAAAACTTTCAGTTATTTCCAAAAGAGAATAGAAGCTGTTGTTTGCCAATACAATGTCCCATTTCAATGGCCTAAATAGGCAGAAACAACACAATATGACCATATGTTACCAGGGTATTGTTTTAACCAAAAACTGAAAGTATTCAGATGTGGTATACAGAAGAGCTTGTTCCACTTCCCAAAACAAAATGAGAACATCACCATTAGATACATACTTAGTTCCAGAGAAACTGATTGAAAAGTTCAAAAGTTGCTTTGAAGGGAGTTTTGCCCATAAATTATTCCTAATTTAACTATAACAGAGTAAATTTGCTTAAGGTAGAATGTGAAGTGCAGGGAAGAGTAGGTCATTTTGGTACCATATGTCAATTTTTATAGGAGGAATGTTCAATTAAAAAAACATTGCAAGGAACTAATGCAATGTAGTTAATCTATCAGATTCAGTTCCTGTTTTTCAATTTACTTAATGATAGGATCTGTAAACAAAAGTCACAAGTTGTCATATTGGCCTTGAGACTTGCATTAAAGCTGGAGATGATTTGTTGGATGTAAAGAATCTTGGAGGCCAGTAATAGTTCTGAGGTGGTGGCTTAGAGAACTCAGGTGTTCAGAATTTTAATCACCTTGAGCTTTATTTTGGCTTTGCTTTCCACTTTTTGCACCTGGTCCTTGTAATTCCTGGCACTTTGTCTCTCCCTGCTGGTGCAGTGGTGCACCACTCAGCCCTACACCCTGCAGAAGCTCCAGCTCCTTTCTTCTTTGACTGTTAAGTGTGTCTACAGCATTCTGTTGAGAAGAATGTCTTTCCTAGTTTCAGGCAGCAGATGGATGTTATTCACTGTAAACACCTTTCAAGACATTTATTGGTGATCCATTCTACTTATATTTTGAGGCAGTATGTGCTTGCATTAAGAGACCCTTAAATGAGCTACCTATGATGGTCTTCTCCAGAGGCTCTTGTGTGTTTACACAAAGAATAGCTTAAAAACAGGGCATGTGGGTTTTACCTTGAAAAGCTTTGATTTTGTGGCCTAGTGTTCACTGTCCAGACATACTGACATCTCAGTTGTATGTCCTAGCTGCTCTCTCTACTTAAGGAGGGTCTTCACCTGAAAGCACAGTTACACTCCATTCATTAATCACATTGCCATCATGAGAGTGGCACAGGCTCCCAGTGTCAAGGTCATAGCATCAGGAACACCCCATACCTCTGCTCCTGCTTTTCCAGGTGCTTCTTCAGGTCTGCATTCTGCAGAATATGTTGGGAACAAGAGAGAAAGAGCTGCCTCACTGTGGACCCCTGACATGGCAGGATGTGATCTGGTGGTCAAGGGCTGTAAGGACTACTTTCAGTCCCAGGGAGAAGATCTGAATTTGGGTTTCGGTCTGTTTTACATGTCTTTGTCGCTCCAGGTTCCTGAGTACTTGTTCCCTGCAAATCAACAGACACAAAAACAAGCATTTTAACTCATCACAGGAACAAAAATACAAACTCTGGGCTCATATTACCTTTGTAGGTAGTACTATAGAGCTGTCTACAAATGTACTAACAGAAGTCAGGTACAGTATCTGGAAGACTGCTTTTTAGAGTGGATGTTCAGTTCTTTGTATTTAAAGTTTATTTACTTTTACCCTAGGTAAATTAATAGTTTTGTCCATTTATGTCATGGCATTACATCACTGAATCCAATTAAGTGCCTTGCCAACATGTTCAGAAACAGTTTCACTGCTAGGATTTGATCCTGCAACGTTCTGGCCCCAACTCCTATTCCTTGACAACATGGACTCGATAGAATGATGTGAACGCTTCATACTTCTTCTCCAGCTCCTGCTCCTTGTCTGCCAGTTGCTTTTCCAATCTCTGAACCTCACTACTTCTCTGAGACACCTGAAAGGAGACACAGAGTGTTCACACCAGTTCAAGTGATCACTGGGGATGCCCAGTGGTCCAGAGGACCTTCTTTCCCTGTTACAGGGATGGGTGACCCACCTGCCCATGTGCTGACTGCAGCTTCTGCTGCTGCTCCTCAAGTTCACGATCCCTCTCCTGTAGAATGTCCCAGACCTTCGGCAGCTCCACCTCACCTGGCCCAGCTCGCAGTTTACCTCCTGCAGGGAAACCTGAGGGACACAACTACCCAGTTCTTGTAGCACAAATACTTTTTATTTTAACTTAAAGTATATTTCATTTTTTTATAAATATGGACCTTGTTTCTTTTCACTGGGTGATTCACTACTATCTTGCTCAGTAGAAACACAGAGGCACACCCCTGTGAGAAAGATCTGATCACCAACACTCACCCCTTTGATGGGCTGGATCAGGTGCTGATTGCTGGAAGAGTCTGAGGTCTGTGTGGGAATGGACTGCTGAGCCTGTGCCACAGGTAAAATAAATAGGGCAGGAAAGAAAAAGCATGATGAGATATATGGCTACTTAAAAGGTTCCATTTGTAATAGTTCCATCTATCCATTATTAGTAGCCACTTGTACAATAGAGAGTCTCAGTGGTCTAGAACCTATTCAGAAAACATAGAGCATGCAGCAGTGTACACCCTGCATGGAACATCATTCCTTCACAAGGCAATCAAAAAACACACTCAGGGTAATCAAATTCATACATGCAAGGTAATTTAAACTCACTCACTCACATCTGTGGTTCCTTATTTGTGGGTTTTGCTTTTGTGAAGATTTTGTGTGTTTCACCTGACCCCAAACCAGTAGAGTTCCTAGGTAACGACCGAATAACGTGTGATATATCGAGCTATATCGAGCATCCAACTAGGACTTCGTCCTCTAAAATTGAAATGATATAACAGGGTTCCCATTCTGTCCATCACTTACTCTGTCTCTGTGGCTTTGTTTTCCATATGAATGGCTGAATCAGCTGTAGACAAAACTCAAACAGTCAGACTGTAACAAATGAGTATCGGTATCCTATCAATACTGGCACAATTTATCCAGCAGCTGATGGAAAGTTTCTTTGTTTGCTACAGATGAATCTTGACCATGTTAGTTTCAGCCAGAATAAAATATCATCTTGGCTTGACAGAAGGCTTCAAAAATATAAATTGTTGTTCCCTAATGATTTGAAGAGATAAAACATCTGTTGACAATTTGGGAGACTTGTGAAAAATATGCTGTTATGAAAAGCTGAATAGTTTAAACCCTGCATTTATACAGCATAACCTAAAGGCCTGGTGATGTCTATACTATGGTTGGTAAAGTATACTTCAAACACAGTAATAAATGACCTCCAGACTGGTACCGATCTTCTGAATGGTACAGGTACTTGAAGGTCACATTTGTGACAGCCATAAATTATATACTTCAACTAAATGAAAAGGGTGAAAAATTGTATCTGGTGTCTCCCTTAGGACCAAAATGCTACTCAGCCTAAGTACATATACATCATGTTGTTTTACTGAAGAAAATTTAATGGAAGTTACACATTGCGTCAAAGTGCTGCCCATCCATTTGAATTTCCTGGCTTTGTGCTGACACAGCTCTCTCTCCATATGTCCACGGCTCCACTTTCAAATGTAGCTGGAATTTCTCTTGATGCATAAAACACTGGTTCTGATTAAAATAGTGTTATACTTGAGTGGTGCTGAAAAATGAACGTGAATCTTTTCTCTTGTTTTCTGCTCCTAATTCTTCTGCTAAGTGCTCCAATGTCAGCTTTGCCCTATGTCAGTGAGAAGACATTCTGTAGGATAATACAAGCCACAGTTGCATCCAGTTCACAGGGTTATCTGCACTGATGCTTCCATCGTGAGAGCTGGAAGGGAGGCGGTGATGGATGGACTACCCCTCTTCCAGAAACCGCACAGAGCTCAAAGTCCCAAAGAGCAACACTCCCCGCCATGAATTGTAAATGTGCGAAAGACAGAGCGTGGGAGCAGCACTTTACTGTGCTCTTGCAGAAAAACACCAGACTGAGCTGACAATTCAGACACTTCAGCAAGACCTTTAAGCCATAGTGCAATACTGCAATAACAAGCATCCACAATGACCATGAAGTTAAGTTTCTTTATGCAAATTCACAGCTGCAACACTGTGACATTTGTGGTAGGTGCCACTGTATGTACATTGGCTTGATGAATGAAAAGTCTGTTTAAAAGTAATGGCTAATATAATGTAAAGTCTGTGAGCCATGTCAAGAAGTAAATATAAATAACCATCCTCACCTTTGTGTATCATCCTCTGGGTTGCCTTTGGAGAACTGTAATTGCATGCCCTGTCAACACACTCAAAGTGAGAGTCATACGGATTTAAAAGAGATTTACTACTGCAATACATTTTTGTATATTATACACAGCAGGCAGAGTTATACTTCAGTGTTTTAATGGTTAGAAGTGCTGCCTTATGACCTGAAGAATAAGGGGCTAATTCCAGTTACCCTTGAGCAAAGTACTTTTGCTGAATTGCTCCAGTAAAAATCACCCAGATGTATAAAAGGATAAATCACTACAAATGGTTTCACTTTGAAGAAAACTGTAACCTAAATAAATAAATCTAAATACATGCACAAGGAACCTGATCACACTACTTCATCCACTCTGGATTCATGAAGTCTTTTTTGAGTATAATGGCTGATTTCATCTAGATCACATTCCCAGGCACTGAATGACCTACTGGAGTACTGCCTGGTTATTTAGTGCAACAACCTAAAGAGAATGCAGCGCAGTGAGGTGAAACCCACAGAACCAGCTGCCAAGATGTACACTCATTCAGGAGCAAAATGAAAAGGAAATAATTTCACAGGATATGTTTTGCTACTCAAAAAGGGGAATTTCATGTAAAGGTGCTTCTTATCTGGAAGTACAAAATTCCTGATCTTGCAGGTAAGAGAACAACAAAAGGCTATCAGTGACCGAGGCACAGTGCTGAGCAGTCCATGTTTGCTCCATCACTTGACCTTTCCTCCTGCACCTCCATGAAAAATAATGTTCACTTTCCTTGTGAGATGGTCCTTAGAAGCTCTGACACTTTGAATGTCTTGTATTATTGACTTATTTTTAACATAAAGTCTGAAAAATGTGTTTCAAAAGGCTGGTTCTGTTTGTCAAAAATGTTGCAGCACTGAAAATCTAGAAGTAAACAAGTACCTGTTTGTTGAAGGGAAAAACTGAACATAAGAGCCTTAATATCCCTTATAAGCAGTTATTAAATACAGTACTATGTAAAAGTCTTAGACACCTGTGGGAAAAATGCTATAAAGCGAGGATGGTTCCAAAAATAATGCCATGAATACTTATTAATCAATAAACCTTTGAAAAAGTGCAGTAGACAAAAAAAACCTCAATAAAATCAGTATTTGGTGTGACCACCTTTTGCCTTTAAAACAGCATCAATTCTCTTATGCAAACTTGCATACAGTTTAAGGATGAGGTTGGTAGGTTCTTCCAAACATTTTGAGGAACTGGCCACAGTTCTTCTGCAGACTTTGACTGTCTCTGCATGTCCTCCCAGACTGACTTGATCATGTTGAGATCAGGGCTCTGTGGGGACCATAGCATCTGTTGCAGGATTCCTTCTTTTTGCTGAACATAGTTCTGTATGACTGAGACTGGGTGTTTGAGGTCATTCTCAGGCTGCAGAATGAATTTGGGACCAATCAGAAACCTCCCTGATGGTAGATAAGAATCTACTTGTACTTCTCAACAGACATTGAAGTTGCATGCCTAAGACTTGCACAATACTGTATATTCATCCATCCATCCATCATCAGTAACTGCTTTTCCCAGGAAGGGTTGCAGTATTCTGGAGCCGATGCTAGTATAGCACTGGTAAATACTTGATGGGCGTTGGATAATTTTATACTTTAGATAAATGAAGTAACAGTTTAAGAACTGCATTATGTATTTACTTAGGTTCTCTTTGTCTAAACACCTGACCATTCAGTGTGACAAATATACAATGATAAGGGAAATCAGCAAGAAGAAAATACTTTTCACAGCACTGTATCTTTTGCTGTGCCTTTAAAAGTGAATTAACAATCACCTACGTCAGTGAAGACAATATCATGACTAATAAAATAAACTGAAGGCAGATCTGTACTGGAAAACATTCTTCCATCTGATATGTGAACATAAAATAGCAATGTGGAAGAAATATGTCCTTGTCCACCCATTTAAGGTCCATGGAAAGGACAGAGATCTAAAACTCCAGTCAGATACCTGGACACTTCATAAAAAGTTGACAGTGGAGCTTCAATACATCATCGATTAGTACTGAACTGTAATAGCACCACAGTGAGATTCACCAACACAGGCCAAACCATACTCAGTTACCCTGGAATGTACTATGTAAAAGTGGTTCATTTCTCACATCATTATACAACCCTGAGTTTCATGACCTTCAGCCATGGTAACCACGGTGGTACAAGAGCATCACCCAACTTACACAGCTGCTTCTCAGTTTACGCAAAAGGATTTGGCTCCTGCCTCTCTCCAACTCCAGCTGTTGTCTGCAGGCATCTAGCTCCACCCAATTGAGAGCATCACTCTCCCTCTTCATAAACACATGGTTACATGGTCGCACTCAGATAATGGTACAGAAATGTTGTTAAGGTTGTTGTTGGCTCATTGATCCTTGCACCTTGCACCTATCTGGATTGAAAGCAGATGGCTATGTGACCCCACCTTAATTCTGTGCAGCTCTGCTTCTGTATCAGTCTTCAGACTGATGCAGCAGGGTCTGAATCTCAATCCTGTATAAAATACAACTCACTCTAAATAATTCTACTTACCAGATAGATTTTGGGAAACTTAAAACTACCATTCACCTGCGGCATATTACCAACGAGTTCTACATACGTTGAACAAACTGAAAATAGCAGTGGTACAAATTCCAAATGAAGCAACGCATTGGTTGTTTTCCACCTCTCTCTGAAGCTTCTCCACCTCTTCAGTCAATCGTGCTACCTCCTCTTTTAACTGGAACCAACAAAGTATGTTATCAGTACACAGTACATGATGCAGCTTTCCAGTGAAGAACAGCGGTGGCTACAACCCGTTCTTGACGAGTCCCAAAACTCTAGTCCTTATTGTCAGCCTAAGTATCTTCAAGTTAATTGAAGTTATTGAAATATAAACTCTGCTCTCTTTACTGATTCATGAACTAGACAAGCAGAGGATTTAGTTGTCACTCAGCAGGGTTATGCATAAGTTGTACTGAGGTGTTCCTAAACTGCAGTCCTACTACATGTGCAAGCCATACTTTGCCTACAGGAGGCTGCTGCTTGATGTTGTCAAGCTCTTCCTGGAAAGATCACAATGCCATGGTCTCTTCCTGCCACCTGTCCTTCCAGTGTAATGATGACGCCTATGATTCCTCTGCCTCTTCTGCTATACAAGCAAGTTGCTGCTTGTGTTTCACTCCCTTGCACTGCAGCTTCTTCTTCTTCTCCAACATTCCTGCCTCCAGGTTCTGGGACTTGGTCTGTAGTGCTTCTTTTTCTTTATAAAGGGAGTTCTGGGACTTTCTGTTTAAATTGTGACAAGGTAGCACAGAATGTTGATTTTTACCAACTCTTTTAGAAAGTAAAGATTAATGGTTAATAAATTCTGTTTTATCAGCTGAAGATTCTACTGTAAGACCAATTGTCCGTAAACATCATACATTTGCTTCAATTCTAACATGAAATTCACTATGTTGAGCACTAACACTTCAGTGTATTACTTCAAATAGTTATATGTGTCAATTGTACACAGGAATTTTTGACAGTGATCAACCTCCCAAAGAATCCCAAGGGCTTTTAACTGCTCATAGATCCAACAAGTAGACCTCATCTTCATCTTACATGTCATGGACTTTACTCTCTTGTCAAATGACTTGATAACATTTGACATAATGCAGAGAGATTTGATAATGAGACTCAGATGCACATGTGACATTGAAGTCATGTGTAGGAGTCTCAGGGAGGTTCCGAATGACCAGAGTGGCTCATATTAAACACTCAAATAAGGCAATTCAGCATTCAAAAATCAGTGGCACTTAATTGTTGTGCTTTTATTGTCTTCCCTTGAAAACTGGGCACACATACTGAAATGTATTGTTTATTAAGATATATTTCAGATACAATTTCCTTTGAATCCATAAATGGTGCCAGAAAAAAATCTGAAACAAAAGGGACACAGAATTGGACCAAGTCCATATGAAGCATGAGGTGAAACATAAAAAATTGTAAAATGAGAAATTTCACGCCAAACATTTAAAATGGGTTTAATCTGTAGGGCTGCTTTGCATTTCCAAATAATCACAACAAATAAGCCTGATTCAGCACTATGTCTTCACTCCAATTCATCTTTAATTCCTCTTCCATCGCCTGCTGACAGTTTGAACTGCTCTCACCTCAGATCCTGGCACATCTCTTTCAGCTCTGCTGCCTCTTTCTGGCTCCTCTGCTGCACATCAGCCAGCAGCTTTTCCTTCTCTCCAATCAGATTGGTGTGCTCCATCTCCAAGGCTGCAATCTGACTGTTGTGGATGATCTTCTCTGCCTCCAACTGATGCAGTTTTCTTGACACTGACTCCAGTCTCAGTCACACCTCTCTAAGTTCCACTGTCAGCCTGTTATTCAGCTTCTGGAAAGTCATCCAAAAATTAATGGCACAGATAGTCTAAAATTGCATTGAAAGGGTTTCAACTGATCAACCATGAGATATTCATATTTCTGAGTATGACTTTTTTAACTATGCTGAGTATTTTGGATTAAGTTCACACAATACATCATTTTAGCCTCCATATGTATGTATGTTTCCATTAGAGTACAGACTTTATCGTGTCGTATGAACTATCCAGCAATGTGTGTAACACTGCAAGTTTCTGTGTGTGTATGTGTGTGTGTGTGTGTTTACCTATTTATTGACTAAATCTTGTTGTTTTGTCATATTAGCCAAGCTGAAGTCCAGACCTCACACACCTGCTTCTCACTGACCAGACGTTCCATGATCTCCACCTTCTCTTGCTCATCATGGCTGGTGTGGGTCTTGGTATCAGCCAACTCCCTTTGCAGCTCACACAGCTGGTCAGTAAAGCCCTGGCTGCCCTGCTGGACTCGTTCTAACTGCAGCTTCAAGCTCTGAGCTCTCTGATGAAGCTTGGCCTTCACCTGTGATGACAGAGCAGCTGTACACCACCACATCACACCTAACAGTAGAATGAAGGTTTATATCCCACAGGCACTTGATCTTATACAACTAAAAATGTATAACATCACACAAGACATCAAATGTAAGACACACATCATGTCATAACCAGGGAGCTGAAGGTGAAAAAAGAATAAAAACACATTCAAAAAGAACTGAAAACACTAATAAATTTTTTGTTTGGTAGTCAGCCATGTGACACAAGGGGCACATACTGAGCATATGCCAAAAGGTTTGAGCATCAGAAAAACCTGTGGGAGTTACTTTACAAATTGGTTTATACTACATGTTCATAAGATACTTATTGAGTTATAAATTTATAAAAATGCTCAATTGTATACATACAGTGCTGTGAAAAAGTTTTTCCACTGTTCCTGATTTTCCAATATTGCATACTGTTGCATGGTTTTATCATCTTTAGACAAAATGTAATATTAGACAAAGGGTGCCTACATAAACAGTTATGTACCTCATTCTAAATTATCTTTTGTGTCTTAGAATACAAAAAGGTCTGATTATTACCATTAATTTTTTTGAATTTAATACATTAGTTTGTCTGTGTAGAGAGAGAAATCCCCGTCAACCATCTTTCTGTGCTTGTATGTGATATAAGAAAGCACACTTGGTTGTTACCTATGCTCTGTGTATGTGTGTGTGTGTGTGTGTGTGTGTGCGCGTGTGGTGCACATGTCCGCCAGCGTCAAATGTTGCATGTAACATCAGTATTCGCACCTTTCCAAGCTTTGTCAGAGATTGAATTTTAAATTTTCAAAAAAGGAAATAGCCTTTCTGGAGTATTGCAGAAACTCCAAAACTATACAAAGATACATTAAAATTTCACTTAGGGTAAGAAGTACCTGTGTGCCAAATAAGTCTTTGGCTTGAGAAACAATGCAGTGTATAAAGAACAAACAATCAGAGACTGAGCTTTATAGATATAAATATTTTATATAATTTTATATTATTCACTGAACTGCAGGTATGTATGTATGTTTCCATTAGAGTACAGACTTTATTGCATCGTATGAATTATCCAGTAACGTGTAATACTGCAAGTTTCTGTGTGTGTGTGTGTGTGTGTGTGTGTGTGTGTGTGTGTGTGTGTGTGTGTGTGTGTTAGAAAGCAAGAAATAGAGAAAGAGACCAACAAATAGAGTGTAAGCTTCATGCTCGGGCCACTACTTGCGACATAACTAAGTACTGTGTGTGGAGCAACTCCATGGGCATTTCCAACCCATATTTTACAGATCACAGTATAAATTTTAAAAATACTAAGCACTTAATTTGAGAAGTATTAGTGTGCCAAATTTCAAGTGTGTTTCCTGTTGTATTATATTAATTATTAATTGTTTCTGAGATCATGCTGCACAGAGCCATTTCCTATGTTGCTAAATAAGTTAATAAATAAACAGACTATTGACCTTAAGGAGGTGGTCCTCGTCTGCCGCAGACCCTGACAGTTGGACCTTCAACTCTTTCACAGTGTTCTCCAACCTCAGCACCTTGGAGCACAGCAGCTCTTTGTCCTGGGAGTTATAGGTTTAAAGACTGTATGTTACTCAGATAGAACTGAATGTGATGTGAGAATCAAGGTGCTGCAGATCCTCACTGTGTCTGCTTATTCATCCACTCACCAAGTTGGCTTGGACTAGTAGGCTGTAGGCCTCAGTTTGTCCTACAGTTTGGCCTGCAAATGATCTGATCCCCTGAGCCTCTGGCACACCTCCTCTAGCTCGGTCAGCACCATGAGACAGGCCTGTGGGCGGCAGGGCCAACTATGTCACAGCAAGCGAGAGGACATAATGAAAAGAGGGAGGATAATGGATGGCTGTGTTTTACAAACTGCTTACTAAAATTTCTTGTTTTTCACAGTGAATTGGGCTGCTGGGAGGTCTAGATACTAAGGCTCTTTCAGCAGTACTGTGAAATGTACAGTCTGTAGGCGTAGCAGAGAAGCAGTGAAGTGTGGAGGCTGAAACAACAGCTGGCAAAGAAACAGAAGGAGCTGAAGCTTAATAATTATTTCATCAACAGTTATGGTAATTATTAAAGAACTGGACTTCTAACCATAAATAAAAACAAATTGCTGGCTGTGCTTATTGAACTAGTTTTTACATTCTAATCTCCTTTTTAGTAATTCACTGAGTCCTTGGCTTTACATAGATTCACTGATATGACATACTGGGATTACCTGGACATTGTTGCAACATCATAAAAAGCCTACAGGGGTGCAGTTCATAATCAGCAGAGCTCCTTTCATGCCTTGGTTGTGCTTCTTGGTGAAGGAGCACAACTGGTATAGTTTAACCCTGCCCTGTCAAACATTTAACCCCCCCTGCCCTGCTGTGAGTATGAAGTGTGATGTTAAACAATGCCTGTGCGAAAAAATGTCATGATTAATACTCTCACAAGTACATTCAACCCTTGCTCAGCAGTCTCCCCCCATGTCTTACCAAGGCCTTTGGGCCCAGCTCTGCTTGTGGTAGGTTGGAGTGAAAATTAAGCTAAACTGTGATCATCTAGTTTGATGCCATGAGATTTGTGGTTCCCATGGATATTTCAGATTATGTTTATTTGCAGGGTGTGAATCATTTAGGCATTAAGATTAAGAGTCAGCTGGCTGTCATATGCATGAAACCAGCCCACTGCTCTTCATTGTGTCCTGCTCCAGCTCTGAGCTCCAGGGGGCAGCGAAGGGAGAGAGAAATTTCAGCAAACTGGTTTCAGTTTTCCTGAATTGTTTTCAGTTATTTAATATTGCAATTTGCTCTGCTGGGAGAGATTGGGGTTTTGGCAGTATCAGCCAAAAATGTCCTTTACTCATCAAAAAAAGCTGCACTCTGATGAACAATTTTCAAAATATCTGTTGCTCCCTAGGGCATTTCTTAATTTGTGATTGCTTCCCTGCATGTTATTGTCCTTAATGTCCTGGGGCACTTGGGTTTATAATCCACTGTTTGACACAGCGTCTTGGAATATCAGATTCACAATCAGATACATTCCGTGTGCCAGAAAATTAGTTCTTTGGCCAAATCTTCTCCTCTTATTTGTTCTATTGATACAATATATGAACTATGATTCATGTCTAGAAGGGAAGGGCATAAGATTGATGATTTGAAGAAGGGTGACTCCTATGACATATTGACCTCCTCAGATGAGTGGAGTTGTCTGAGTACTTCATCCTTCTCAGCATCCAGACATTCCACCCTTTCCTGACTCTCTTTGAGAGCTGACTTTGCCTTGAGTAGATCATGTTCCACCTGCTGCTTCCCCTACAGATGAAAACAACAGACACACATAAACTGATCTGACAATGCCGTCAGCATGTTCAAATTACACATATACAGGATAGGATGTCATATATCCTGCACTTACCCACTGAGATTAAGCATAGGGCCCTACCATACCAATCTAACGACCTGCCCACCTGCTCACCCAATCCTGCAACCCTACCACACCACCTTGTAAGCTCTTCACTGGGGTCACCATCCTTCATTGGTGTTTCACTGACTTATGTCCACGACACCTGTGGAAGGCTCAGCAGTGAGGCCTGGTGTCCCAGACCCACCCCCCTCCAAGCCTACTAGGTCAAAGGTTCACGTAGCCCCCAATAACTATCCTGCAGCCTGTAACACCTTCAATACCCATACCCCACCTTTCCCCACTCTAGTTGGGCTCTCCTCAACCACAACCATTGATTAGCCCCCTCAGCTACTTGCTACAACTCCTTCACTGCTTCCCTTAACCTATGTCCTCTAACTCCAAACCCACTCAACAACGAAGTAGTGGTTTTTGCGATAAAGCCTCTGGCACCTACCTCTACCGGCCTAACATATGCCTGCCACCTCCGCTCACGAACTTCAGCCACCAGTTCAGCATATTTCAGCTTCTTCTTTTCATACGCTCCTTCAACGTCATCCTCAAATGGCACTGTCAACTCTATGAAATATACTATCCGCCTAACCTCGGAGTACAACACCATATCCGGTCTCAGTGTAGTCACCGCAATACAATGCGGGACCTGTAATTTCCTACCCACATCTACCTCTAACTTCCAATCCCTCGTTCCTGACCAGTTACCTACTCCGAGAGACTGCATCATTGGAAAATGCCAAACACCCCAGGAAAAACTCACTGATATAAAAAGATAAGAAGAAGATGGTATGTGGTTGTGGTACCTGTCTATAAAAGTCATCCTTAGAGTTTGGGAAGGTCTGGCTGAGTGATGTGCAGCTTGGGAAAGCCTTCTTTTCTTGCTCCAGTGTCATCTTTATTTTCAGCATATCCACCATGATTCAATAGCTGTTTGTTAGAGACGGAAAGAAACACCAACACAAATGTATACATATTTATGCACGCTGATCTTAAGCATACAAAATATCAAATGGTAATTAATAGCACTTCAGAGTATTTGTCTGTACTACAAAACCTGCAGGAATTTGAAAAGGCGGAATAAAAAATGTAACTGAAATCAGAAGTTAGCGATCAAAGGTATTGACTCACTTCTCCTGCAGTTCCCCACGCTGTTGGGTCTCTTTAAAGAGGCACAGCACTGCAGCATCCTTCTGCTGTTCTAGGGCTCTAACTGACTCTGCCAGCTGCTGTGAAAGTAATATACCAGTTCCTTTGTAAATATCTTTCTTTGTCAGGTTGTGTGGTTTTAATAACACATTCATATCTTAATAATGTCAAATACAACTCATGCTGTCACCTGTGAAAATTGAAAAGCTAAAAGAAAATTTCTGCTCATACAGCATGTCTTGGCTCACCCTGTGCCTCAGCTCCAGCAGCTCAGTACTGGTCCAGCTGTGCTGCAGCTGTGTTTCCCAGGCCCTCAGCTGCTCTGTCTGTTTGTCTAACTGAATCTGTACCTCCCACAAACGTTGAACCAGTGTTGCCCTACAGGCCCTACTTTCCACCAGTGCTGCACGGAGCTCTGCCCCTGTAGAGGAGAGCAGCACTTGCAGGGCACCGTCTTGTGTCAAGTAGGACAGAGACTTCCAGCGTCTCAAGCTCAAGGATGCCTTCTGGCTTGTTGCAAACTTGCTGGCCCTGACAATGGATTAAACAGAACAAGGAATTAGTGGAAATGCATTGTTGTCCATGATGTCACAAGCATGCTATGTTTAATAATGTCACACATAAATCTGTGCACATTCTGCTTAACTATATTGTCTTTTCCCTCTTTTGGATCTGACTATATATCACCAGTTCAAGGAGCCAGACCATAATCTGAGGGTGTAAGCACCAACTAAATTTGAGGGCAAATGTTGCCTTAACACCATTAGGATCATGTGAGGAGTGAGGAATGAAAAAATCTATGAAAATGTATGAGCCAGAAGACCATACAGACCTGGAGCTGCTGATGGAAAAAGATCCTTGTCCAATGAGATTTGCTTCTGTTCTACATGTAGATGACTAACAGGGGACAGGAACAGCAGTGATCAGTTTTACTTCAACACAACATTATGCTATATCTCCTGTGCAGTACTTCATACTGCTACAGCTCTCTTCTCTCTCAAAGGCACACCTTGCCTTTGAAGTTTGTCCTCTTGTCCCAGACATCCAGATGGGATATGGTCAATGGGCTGGAGACTCTGAGGGATGGGCTGCACAGCCTGGGGGGGCAGATTGCCTCAGCACCCCAGGAATTGGTGGGCTGCGGGTCCATGGTTGAGGTTTGGCTGATGTCCTGTCAGTGCTACAAGGAGCTATTGCTGAAATGGCCCGGAAGAAACTGCCATTACTCGTAAATCTCCCATCCCCCATGTGAGCAAAGGAACTTTCCGGCTCTGTGCCTTCTTAGCTATTTCTGTCACTGCTGTAAGAACTGTTATACCACACTCAGGGGAACACAGCTGTAGACTCAATTATTCCATCAGGCAATAAATGGAGCTGAGTATTGATAAGTGGTGCTTTAGACAGTTTGCAAATCAGAAGTAATAGGGTCTTTCTAATGTAAAAGGAACCAGAGGAATACTGGTATTTCAGGAGATCAACTCAAGTGACAGAACTGACATCCCATTTAATGGTTTTTCTACTTTTTCTAAAAATTCACTAGTAAACCAACACAACCACATAATAACAATATTCTTGAACATAAGCAAGTGCAAGGCTGAGACAGATGAATGAGTAATATTGTGCAATTGTGTAGAGGAAAGAAGATCCATAGATCATTGTCACAATTCATGCTTCAGAGAACAAAGGAGGCACTTAATGAACAACCCAGAAATATACCCTTTTGTAAAGTGCTGAATTTGTAAATGTTTATTTCAAAGGACCAGGCAGTGGATGTCCATAGTGACCTGCATAAACAGCACTCAAGAGGGTGTGAAGTCCAGCCCAGGGTAGCTAATCTTTCCACCAGCATGCCACAGCATGATAGAAGGGCATGCTGCCCGGACAGAAATTCCACACATGGCAGTCAGTCCATGCTGCTGTCAATCTCCTAGTTCAGAGCATCCCCTCCAATTCCACCTACCCTACCTTCACTGCGGTGTATGTAAACACACATGGTGACATGCAGCTGGCCCATTCTTTGTGTGACTACAAAGTGAGTGTTGGTCCACAATCTCCCCTGCATTTCTGCATAACAGGTACATTTTTAGGACAATTTGACTTTATGATAAGTTTCATTAATACCCCTATTTTAGCACATGATGATTCACCTTAGCAAGGGGTTTCAGGACCATATTAGTTTTTGTAAAGGGGGGGTACTGTATATTGTGAAGCAAAACCCATTTCCATCTTCTGTTCAGTTTAATGAAGGTTCCTTGGCACAGTGGCCAGAAATTACTGTCAAACTCAATCGACCTTCTGGTGATAAATGGCTATAATTCACTGTATATCTCTCTGAAAGCCTCTGGATCCAGCTGAAGGCCACTGGTTAAACAGCAGCATGAAATACTAAAAGCAATCAATTTTAAATCACATGTAGGATTCTGTTCCACTTGCAGGGTTTGTCAAACAGCTGGGTAACCCCACTTTTGTCAAACTGGTCCAGCAAGGGGAAACACTGCATTTTTTTATTTTCACATATCTTATACAAAGGTGTTAAAGTGGTAAGTCTCTCAGGTTTTCAAGTATCACAAATGATTTTTGGACTTATTTCTGGTTCTGTACTTCAGACAGCTAACACCTTTACAGAAGATACCATGTATTTAAACATTACCTTCTGGGGAAGATGGAAATGGAGTGTGTGTTTGAAAATAATGATCTTTGTGAGCTGTCATTGACTATACTTTTATGGTTGTCCATCTGACAAAAAAACTCCAACATTCATCATGCTGTTGTCTTTAATTTACTGTGGGGAAAAAACATGTCACTTTAGCACATGTCCATTTTGAGTTATCTGTGCAGGTTTCTAAACTTTCTTGCTGCAGTCCACATTGGTGCTTATATATGATGGAACAAGTAGTGTCGCTTATGTTTTTTCAAACAGAACCTTGCAAGGAGACATTTTGTGGTGATGAAAAAGCTAAACATCTGAAAATCATGTACTGAAATTAAGAAATATTTCACTGTGGATACTGGACAAGCTTACAGTCGTTGCATCAGTTTAATGTTTAAAAAATAAACTGATTGTAAATGTATCTGTGGCTACAGTGTTCAAAGGATTTTTTTTTCCAGAAGTAACCAGAATAACATATGAACCAATAAAACCAAAACAGGAGCCGAAGTCTGACTTCTTTCTTCCTGAAAGTAAAACTCATGTGTCATGTGGTAGCTAGTATAAAAAAAACCGTATGTCATGATTTGGAACAACTGGACTGCCCCCGTGGTTCCTCTTTGACGGCTCCATATAATGTATTTATTCTGTGGGAATGAAACAAAGGAGCAACCAGGAAGCTGATGCTGTCTGTTGGGGGAAGGGATGATTGAAAACATGCGTTTATCATAAAAGCTAAGCAACGCAACCACAGAAATACGGTACTTAGGCTTGCAATGAGACGAAAGTGTTGCTTCTTACTAGAGTTCCAGTTAATGTCTCTTTGCCTAACTGAATCCGTCAATCAAAAATTATTTTACTATGTATAACCTAGTCCCAGCCGTATACCTCAAACTACGGTGGCAGCAGTAACTACGGCTAAGCATATAGACTGATGGTTGCTGGTTCAAACCTTCCTCCATGCTTCTGTTGTGACACTTCTGAGAAAGTTAAGTCATCCCTACTCGAATGCACTGCTGCGGCAAACTTCCTGGCTAACCATCCTTTAGAATAATACAAAAAACCTGAGGGGCTAAAAGTATCGCGGGACATAAGGGTAAAGCGCGATGTTTTCATATCCTCGGAGGACCTTTTTATTTGCAAACAAAATAGATTTGTTTTGCATATTTTTGCATCAATACTTTTGCGTTTCTTGTGATTCATACAAAACAATCGGAAACATGCAGACTGTAACTGTTCACCTTCAAGATCATCACCGACCAGTGTCGTAACGGACGAAAGAGATAATAATGTTCCGAAGAGGAACTGCAGATTATATATTGATAAATTAGGTGTTAGGAAAGAGCCCCGTTAAAAACAGCATTTTCAAAAGGAACTTTTGAGGATGTTACTCTTCTCTAGGGTTAGGCAACGTGTGGGAGGAGATAGAGGACACCCAGCGGAGTCCAATAAACCGACTTTAGAGAAACTACAAATCTTGGTGCTCCAGCTGAAAATGTCCTAAACTGGACAGACGTGGATGTTTCGTTCAAAAGTGCTTCATGAAGGGAGGCGCGCGCGTGGACACGTGGAGCCCCGGGATTCCAACGTCGTCGCATCGAGTCTGAGGCACAGGAAGATGCTCTGAAGAGTTCTGACGTTGTCTTTTGTTTTTCCTTTCTGCCTGAAAAAAGGATGTTTGAAGCGTGAACGTAGACACAGCTCTGCTGGGTCGCGCGGGGTTCCGTTCGTGAGATGGTTAAGGCATCGCGACAGCAGGGGGCTGAGACATGAGATCTACGCGTGTGGAAGTTTAGCGCGAAAAAACGAAGACTGGCTCTCATGATTCCCTACAAATCAACGTAACATATCGAATTTTAAAGGAGGAGATAGAGCAAGAGGAATGAGGAGCATAAAGCTTTTGGAGTTTTTGATAACATATCTTTCAGTTATACCGGACTTCATGCGCACTACTATGGTATCCCACGACGCAGTAGACCGCAGGGGGTGAGTCGCAAATCTTATTCTTTCTTCTGTGCAGTAGATGAAATTTAATCATTTGAAACTAACGATTAAAATAAAATTTCAGTTACTACTTATCGGGGAAATAGATACAAAGACGTACACCTTGAATGCTTTTTACGACATTTGACTATATAAAGTGAAATTCCTCATGGCAACATTTCAAAACCACATGTTGCTCTGTTTGCTTGCCTGTTCCAAATGTCCTGAATTGGTGCAGATCCCTGGGTTCAGAGTTCAAACAGGTGTGAATTCAGGTGTAACACCTGCACGCCAGCACTGCTGGACGTCTCATGGTTCACGTGTAAAATGTTTTTTCACAACCTGTTGCTGTTGATCATCTATTAAATTTTTCCTCAGGCTGATAAGACCACAATCCAATATCTGCAGCAGGACATCATTTCATTATTTTTAGCCTTTTCTTACACATCTACCAGATGCAGTAGTGCAGATACAGTAATGTATACAGCAGAGTATTTTAGTGTAGAAATTCAAAGGTGCTACAGTAGCACCAGTAGCAGGATTTTAATGACAAACCTTCAGACTGCAAAGCAAAAACCGTGATCACTGCAATGTATTCTGCCCCAAACATGGTGTTTGACAGAACTGTACTGGAGATGCAGATTGCTTTCTAAATACAAATTTGATATATGCATACATATTGCCTGGCCCTTGAGCCCAGGGACTCACTTTTGTGCTTTACTTGTGCATAACCATGTAACACTCATGCATACAACAAAACAACTATATAGTACATGCAGAAAACTGCTCCACTTAAGTTTTTTTAATGACCATATAACACCAAAATCCTATGTTGTTTTGCTTAAAATGCAGCAAGTACTGGTATTTAACTCTGTGCATAGTTAAAAACAAACCAGCATCTGAATAACAGTGTTCCACATAATAAGATGCATTGTTTTTTTTGTTTTTTTTCTGTTTTTTTTTACTGCATAGTGGGCAGTTGCATATGCTGTTATGTTGAGGTTTACCATTTGGGAAATGAAAGGATCAACTTTTTTATAAAATATTTCTGACCAGAATTAAACTAGCAAAGCGTTTTTCTGCATGCAAACTTTGGTAGGCTGTATTTGGGAACATTGTGCAGTTACAGATCTAAACAAGTGGAGAATATTGTTAATTAACAGTGAGCTATAAAGCTATTACTGAGGGACTGTATGGTCTGGGATACAGGGTACAGTTGCCATATGGTACTCATAAAACAGAATATTTAGTGCACATCTGCACTGGCTGCTACTAAATCAGCATTAGATGTGAAGCATTTCACAGTCATGTGTTCTCCAGCAGTCTGTTTCACTGGAACACATTAAACACATCTAGTTCACCAAGCCACCACGAGACACCTGAACAACCTGTTTGCAGGTATCTCAAAGAATACTTTGTTTTACAGCTTTAAATTTTGCTTTACAGTAGGCTGAATGGAGTTCATTTGTCACGTATTAGCATCATAGTAAACTAATCTAACTGCCAAAATCATTTGTCTCAGAACAGATGTCCACTACCACATGGTAAAACCTGTCAGCATTACATAAACTGCATTTGTTGTAGGCCTAAAATCGCTAAATTCTAAAGGACTTTCTCCACCTTGCTCTTACGTCACATAACATTTAAAATAGTGCCCCGATTCTAAATATTCATCCATCCATTATCAATAACTAATTATCCAATTCAGGGTCACAGTGGTCTCAAGTCCATTCCTACAGCAAGGCAAAATGCACACCTTGTACACCCTGGATAAGGCAGTCATCCACTGCAAGGCAATCTCTCTTACAAACACAATGGGCAATTTACAATGACCATTTCATCTGAAACACATATCTTTGGACTGTGCAAGAAAAGCCACACAAATGCAGGGAGAACATACAAATTGATGCAGTCTGAGCATGTTTGGAAGTTTGAACAGACAGCCCAGGAACTGTGAGGTACCAGTGCTACCCACTACACCACCCTTTTCCTCAGCTTCATACCAATAATCATTGTGAAGAAGGTTGATGGCCTCTATAAATACACATATTTGTCTTTTTTGTCTGATGTGGATTTCATGGAAGATTCTTTTGTATGAAACTGTATTGGTCAGCAGTGAACCACTCATAAGACAACATACACCAGTGAGGTCTTTCTAAATACTGTGATATTTTCAGTGAAAGGGAGGAGTGCCCAGAAAACAAGATTGTGACAGTGGAGTATTCCTGTGTCAGGGCTGGGGGGCAGAATGGCACATGTTTCAGGTAAGGCCCAGCAGTGTCTACCATGCATGCTGTCAGTTTTGCTGCTTTCAGCGAACAATGAACAACATACAGACATTAAGCAGCACATCTCACCTCCATGCCAAAAGAAAACATGTTTGGCCTAGAGAACACAAGATGTTAATGGTTTGATGAATCACTGACTTCCTGTGACACAGCCCACCTCATAACTAGAAATTTTCTTGCAATCTCAGGCTGTCAGATGTAATCTGAAGTAGTTAAAGTGAGTATGAATGATGAGTATTCAGCATTCTATGAGTATGAATCATGGGGCAGTACAACCATGATATAAAAAGAGCCCTCCCCACAGCTCTGGCTGGCTTCATCCTAATCCCTGACCTGGCTCATGGGAATTGTGTGTAATATGTTTACAAGACATAGGGCTGCTTTTATTTTTTATGAATTGAATTATCGAACTGTTGTATTTCATTCTAAGCCTTTACTCATTCACTTATTCATTTGTGTTTTTGTTTAGTGCTTATATTTATTGTTTTTTTATTAATAATTTTTTTAAACACTTTTTTGATGTTCCCCTCATGTAATATATATGGTGTATATGTCCCATATATGAAAAGTTTTAATAAATTGTTTAACAGGGGGACCATAGGGTGGACTTTCAAGGATGAGTGTTCTGGGTGGAAAACTGCCGAGTTTCCTTTCCTTATTTGCGGTTTTCACTTGAGGGAGAGAAACTGTTCACACCGTCTCTGTTTCTCGCTGAGGTCTGGGTGCCTGTGAACACTTCCAACACAAACACACAATTGTTCTGTGTTTCATTTGCATTTTGTGTGTATTATATTTTCACCACAGAGCAGCCGATTGCAATTGGGTACCATGGGGCAAAAAGCATGTAAATATGACTGGCTGGGAATGGGGGTGTTTATGGGTCCAGCCAGCACATCCATAACCACGTTCACTTTAGGCTGTGTTTGTGAAGGGTTCTGCCTCGGCAACACACCCGTAAACTGCTTTCTGAGCATGCAGCCGCTCGGCTTCGTTTGTGGTTCTGTGCTATAAACATGCCCGTAACCCAAGACAGAGCGCTGATAAAAAACACAGAGGGCAGCTTGGATTGCACAAAGCAGCCTGAGGAACAGAGCAGTACATCAGCCAATGGAAGCATGGTGTCTTTTAAACAAAAGCTGGAGAATTGAGAACCGGACAGCGCTCTGGCTGCAGGTGTGTGTCATGTCACATGTCTCTCGTTTTTCTCACTATGTTGACCGCTCTTTCCTTTCCATGGAATTTACAATCACGCCAAAGAACCTCAAGGGGCATGTTAAACTGGGCCCAACAGTGACTACAGACATTTTATGTGATTTATTGTCTTCTCCAAATCCATGTTTGTCTGCTGGTCTTCTAGGTTCTTAAAGCAGGCGATATAGCAGTAAAGGACACAGCCTGTGACTAGCAGATTTTAGGAGGTCCAACTTTCCACTTTTAAAAAAGGTGTTCAGTCTCGTGCTCCTTTTGACTGATTGGTCCAACAACTCAGTAATGGAAATAAATGTTATGTCTCAGGGCCACATCTCATATGTGTGGTAAATAAGCTGGACAGCCCATGCTGATATGTGAATTTGTCAAAAGTGTCTTCAAAATTCTCCTTCAAATCCTAGATCCCTTGCTTGAGGTCCTCTGTCAGGAGAGAAACCCCGACTTTGAGCTCATGTTTAAGTAATGCAAAAATCTTTGCTTGGCCTGTCAAAAGTGTTGTTGCAGTACTGTGGCATCTGGGCGGCCTCAAAAGCCAGGGACCGTGCAGCAGCCCTTTGCAACTGATACTCCTGACTACAATGCACAGTGCTGAGTATGTGCCTCAACTGAGTTACAGATCTACCTCTCCTTTGAGATGCAAAATATGTTCCTACTTTCAGTGTTTTTCACTTTCATTTCCAAGAGATTTTCCAAGATCTGTTTTAAGACTTTTTCCCCTACATTTTTATCCCAGTGTATATGTAGCTGGGGTTATTATAGTCAAAGGCTTTTCAGAAAAAAAGGATCACAAGCAACATCATCTATGACAGTTTGTTGTTGATACACAGAATGAGTAGTTTTTTTGTTAGATGTCTATGGATGTGGGGGTTGATAATGGCATTTTCCATTCAAATCATTTCAGAAACAGTTGTCTTTCTTCTGAGTTAAATTAACCTCAAACCATTTCATCCCTTTATCTGGAAAAATGGTCAGAAAAATCCTCAAATCTACTTTTGGGCAGAACATACATGTGTTTTGGTGACATCTAACCCTAGCTGTGCATTCCTAAGCAATGTTGAAGCTAAAAATTTTCAAACGCCAGGTATACAAGATGGGATGTTTCAAACCCAAAACTAATACTCATAAAAGCAGGTGGACAAAAGTATCCAGCAGGTCTTGTAGAGTTATTTACCAGTTTTCACTGGATCTGGATCGTTCTGATAAGTCAAGGCTATACAATTCCAGAACTGGTCACGCCAACATCCAGGAAACAAAAGACTCAAAACCAGTGGGGGGTTGGGGGCTGGCTTTGATTTCACTCTTCAAGCTGCAAGAAGGGTAATTGGAACCACATGCCTGGGATTCCATGTTATTATTTACTGCATGTTAAGGGGGTGGGGGGATGTATGTCTGTAAGAGGTTTGTCAGGGCTCCTTGATGTTATTACAGTGGCACTAAGTGGGCATTCAAAATCAAAACCGAACCATATCCTGGTGTCATCTGCCAGAGATACTTGGCAGGAGATTTTCACTTAGTCACACCACTTGGACAAGGCGGATGCAATCCTTTTTTGCATGCATTTCCTGATGAATCAAGGCGGACGTGCGGGCTGGCTGTCTACCATCTATCCGCCCTGACACATCTCTTACACGCAATGAGAGACTGTCATGGCATGAGCATCACAGGGGCAGCTGCTGTGTCATGAACGTAATAATTTACTGCACAAAATGTTTTTGTAATATACGTAGTGCCCAAAAATGTAAAAAACACACGGCTTCTGAATACCTCATTGTCTGGTGTCAATTGCTTCCTTTAGTAGAATAATAGTCTAATAATTAAAAACTATTTAAACATTACAAAATCCAGTAATTCATTTTTTATTTGTACAGATTTGAGTGGTTAATTCGCATTTTTCTTGCAATAAGATAATTAAAATCATTTTCTCTTCAGCTGTTGACAGAACATGGATATGAAATATTGGCAAACAAATGCTAAAAAAAATTCAGGCTTTAATGTTTCATCATCATGGTGTTTTAAGTTCAGAGGACCCAGATGCACTATGTTTTTTTATGTAGAAAAGATAAATAAAATAATGAAAAAATACACATAAACAGGCTGTGGCCAGCACTGGCAAGCTTTAAAACTTTCCTCAGCAAACAGAGTGCTAAACCAGCTTTCAAGCCTTCAGACTGGAGTCCTTCCTGTTTTTTCAGTTCACTACCTCAAGCACCAGTAGATTGTTGGGATCTGAACCAAAACATCCTCTAAAAAAGACCCTCTGCCTCATTTCCAGGGTTGAGAATTCATAACTCACTATCTTAGTCCTCCATAACCTTTGTTGTTTTTACTCTATCTCATTTACTGTGGAAGGTTCTAGAAACCATGTAGCTCCACAGGTGGCCACAGGCCTCATCCAGGATGCACTGGAAATTTTTGTGGCTGCTAATGTCCAGTTGCTGTCTGAAGATGCCAGTGGTGATGGGAGTCGATGGGAGGTGATGTGAGAGAGAAAGATGAACACAGTGTTAAGCTCTGGGGGGATGGAGCAACAGGGCCATGTGGCACATAGTGGAGAAAAAATTTCCACAGTACAGCACAAGATGAATACTTCTGCCAGCTGAACTTCCAGAGAAACTTTTCATTACACCTGAGACTTTTTCTTCTGTGTTGAATGGACAGATATCAGTTTTCCAACCATCTCTGAGAGAACGTGTTCACAAAACTCTTCTTAATTCAATTATTAGTTTTAGAATTTAACATGAATGTGTTTCCTTTTATTTGGATTCCGGTTTTCTGTATCTTCTCCACCCTGAAAATGACTTATATGAAAATACAACACTATATTGGCATTATATTCAGGAAAAAATTAAATGTAAATATTGTCCATAAGTAGAAAAGATTTTGCATTCCTGAATTTTAAAATGAGGGGGGTGTCTTCTTTGGTACTTCATTAATACTTTTTTGCATATGAAAATCAGTGAGCTTTAGTTTCACTTCTGTTTATGGAATTTGTCATCCTCACTGATTCCAGTTGCACAACCTTATGGACTCAGAGATGTGCATTTTATGGACCACCACAGGCAAGAACCAGTAAAAATGGAGCACCCGCAAACAGACCCTCCCAGTGAGGCACCCCTGCTAAAACACATAAGCTTGTAAGGTGATCTGAGTTCTGGCTTGGGCCTCCATTTCTTGTCTGGCATTTGCTGGACCGCTGTTGTGCTGATCTTGGCTGCAGTATGGCAGAGCAGGCCCCCACACATTAGACTTGGAAAGGGAAAGATGACTGGGGCATATGGGTGGGAAGTCTGTAGTGTTGATCCACCTGAGGCCAGCAGAGGATGGTGCATAAAGTTTACCAGTCTGCAGTGTCACAAGAGCCAGATCAACAGAAGCAAACCTGTCTGGCTTTCCAAACTGAAGGGCCCCATTCCCCCAAACATCAAAACAATGTCTAGGAATAGCCCAGGAAACAAACTCATCACTTCTGCTTAAAGGGGAGCCTTTTCCTTAGCCTACGAAGTGAGGATAAGTCTTGCACTGCTTGGGCTGTTCTAAAGAACGTTATCCATCATGGGCCATTGGTTGCTGTTATTAAGTTTAACGGACAGACATAGATTGGTGAACTGGGTGTGCTCTGAGACCCCAGAGGTCTAAGCAGCCGACAATGTTTTCACCTCAGCAGGAAATGAACTGGGCAGGCTCCTTGTACAGCAGAATGGCTACTGCTCAAATATGTGCTTTGTGACTAACAAAAGTTGCACTTTAAGATATGAAAAGTGGAATTACTGTTGTATAATTTAGAAGCAATACTTCAATAAATGTATGTTTTCATGACTTGGTCTGTAACTGAATTTGTCTGTGGCCTGCAATTTTCAAGAAGTTTGATACCAAAACTTCTCTCAGGAGAAAACCATATTTTATTACTCAATTTACATTACATTTTCATTTATTCATTTAGCACACACTTTTCTCCAAAGTGACATAAAATACCTACTGTCTAGTATTTACCTGATAGTTTTATCCAAGGTGAGTTACTGTAGATACACTGCGCTAAACTCCCTATTGTCATTCACTCACACAGTGTGATAGTGAGGGCTAGTAGGGGTGGGGTGGGGTGGGGTGATGATGTGAGTTCTTTGCACCACAGACTTATGTTCCTCTTGCTTTTCCTTTACATCTTGTATTCATCTGTTTTCAGATGATGCTGCTCCTGTCCTCACCACAGATCTCAATGCTTATCAGTCTTTTGCAAGTGTGTTCCAGGATTCTTGGTCAATTCCAAGGCATCTGAAGGAAGTCTTCACTGTATCTTCCCCCACCCTGATGTTGCCTTTGTGAAGACCTAGGTTCAGTCCAGCTTGCCATCAATGCAGTATTTCATGCCAATACCAGAAGACTCATTCATGCAGGTGTCCATCAGTATTACAGAAAACGCAAGGCTAAAGTTGGGTTGGATCAGGCACGCAGGCCTGTTTTACTCCAGTCGCCACTGCAAAGGCTCCAGAAGCTGTTTTCAACAACGCAAGCTGTTGTTTCATTTCTCATACACAGTAGTTCAATCCACCACTTTCATTGGCATCATTCCTGACCCGTATTGATATTTTGTGGATGTGACTGGTCCAAAACTTTTTTTTCAGGAGGAGATGCTGTAAAGGGTACAGGTTTGTGATGGGCCAGTGCATACCTGAAAGTAGGTAAAAAATACACCTCATTCATCACTTCACTATCTTTAACTATTGATGAGGGAAAAATATTTAATTGGGAGTTCTCAATATAAAAACAATATGCATGTTCATCTATTAAAACTTTCTGTTAAAAAGTTAGAGTATGATCATAATGCAGCTACTTTTTCAAATGTTTGTTAAGGAAAAACATTATATTACAATATGGTTTAAACCTTCCCACCTTAATCCTTCCATGCAGCACAAGCAACTAAAGCAGTTTCATAGAGGGTTAAGGTTGAAATAAGGGAAGCTAGTTTGAATGAGGATGAAGTTATACTTTGATTGACTGCTATGAGAGGCCAAATGGTAGGAACCATGACCGTGTCCAGCCCCCTTGCTATTGCCCATGTCCTAGGCGTGGACGTGTGTGCAGGCTCCCCCTGCGAGCAGCAGTGCACTGACAATTTTGGTCGCATCGTCTGTACCTGCTACCCAGGCTTCCGCTTTGACAGGGAGAGACACCGGAAACACCAGCACCCCTACTGCCTT
Source organism: Arapaima gigas (assembly GCA_900497675.1). NCBI lineage: Eukaryota > Metazoa > Chordata > Actinopteri > Osteoglossiformes > Osteoglossidae > Arapaima > Arapaima gigas. The sequence continues at coordinate 221,881 of UFQX01000342.1, read as the reverse complement.
GGTCAGTGCCTCCTTCTTGCCATCAGGGCATGTAAAACGAAGCTCTCTGTTGTGTGGTGTGATCACTTGCACTGCTCTACTTTACCCTGTTTTTGACTTTTGACTCCATTCTGATATGGCTGGTGTGATGTGGAACTTCAGGATTGGTAGACTAATATTGGCCCCCCCGAATTTGTGTTGATCCTTCAGATGTGGATGAGTGTGAGGAGTCTGGTGGAGCTGTTTGTGAACAGCGCTGTGAGAACACTCCAGGCAGCTTCCAGTGTCTCTGTCATCATGGCTATATTCTGGCCTCTGACCAGCGTTCCTGTGTGCCCAGTCAAAACTGTGAGGACCCCCAACGACCCAACTAGAGTATTATTAAGTGACAAACTATAAATGGTGCCAGCGATGCTTTTAATAGCTGTCCAACTGACTACCAGCTCAAAACAAATTAATGCTGTTGAAGTGCTCAATTGCTGCATCTAACTGCCATCCTGTTTTTTTAGCATCCCCAGCAAGTGCCTCAGGGAAATCAGAGCGACTGATGACAGGTGGGGCCTGCTCCCTCACCTGCCAGGATATTTCCAACATGAGGGACAGCCTGTTCCAGCTCCGGCTGCAGCTGGAGGATCCTTCATCTACAGGGCAGGTGTGGTCAACAGTACACTGCAGCGTTATGTGTGGACGGGGCTGACACAGATGCACTTCATCTATGCTGAGAAAAAACTCACCAAAGTTTTGGTGAAAATGTTACATTATTCTTATGGACACTTCTGAAGTTAGGTAAGTAGCAGTATGTGATAACACAACTGAAACATGAATAATGCTGGAGGAGACCCACCTAGGAGTGGGACAGTATTCTGTTATTGTTGACTTAAGAGGCCTTACTATCAGATAGTGAAGTGTGGGATATGATGCTGTATATGCTGTAATACTGTTACTGTTCTTTTTCCCTGGATCCTTTTTCCTATGTAGATATTGTCACATGGCTGGGCCACTACTGACAAACTGTACCCTAGGTGGGCACAGAAGGAACCTGATTCCCATGCCTTACCTGGTCCTCCTGGACCTCCTGGACCTCCTGGGCTCCATGGTATGTGTTTGCCTCCTTTACTGTCCTCTGCCTACCTTGCTGACCACAGATTTCCATATTTTTTATTGACCTGTCTTGTGAACATCACAGGACTCCAAGGGGTACCAGGGGAGAAAGGGGAGCCCGGACCCAGGGGCCCTCCAGGTCCTCAGGGGCCACGAGGGATCATGGGCCCAATGGGACCGATGCCCGATCTAGATCACATCAAGAGGGGGCGAAGGGGCCCAGTGGTGAGATTTCTGCAGATTTATTCCATTTACCTTTCTGTCCTAGCACATTAACAGAATCTTTGCAAGAGGTTCAGTGTGTGAGTCGCAAATACCAAGCTACCTCAACAGAACCTGCACTTATTGGATCACTTTTTGAGGTTACCCGTAAGTTTGGGATAAATTTTCCTCATAGCATAAATAAGGAGTGTAGTGGAACCCTTCAGGGCACTACCCTAAATCACAGATGACCTGTGTTCTTTCCAGTCCCGCTGTTCTCTCTGACTGCTTCTCTTTTCTTCCACAGGGGCTTCCAGGTGCACCTGGGCGAGATGGGCAGAAGGTGACAACACTTGTATCTATAGACCTCTCCTGTCTATCCTCAAAGGACCTCTTTTCATACGATGGCTTCTCCATGAGAGGCGTGTGGCACATGCTACCTAGCTGTGCATGTACTGGCATAAATTCTTCTGTGGACTTATCGAAGTAATGAGCCTCGTAATGTGACAGATGCACGGATGGGGCTTCCTCCTGAGTTTTTCATGTAGTTAAGTACTTGAAGTGGACTGGTACTCAGTAGTAAATAGTACCAGCACTTTGTTCTTAGGTGTACCGAGACATTTTTCGGATACTGGTGCTCTTTTCTGCTCTCTAGACAACTAGATTCTCTGGCTAAGCTACTCTATCAGAAAAAGACTGCTGTAGTACAGGGTGCACTAACTTATGTTGCTCACATATTGTATTCTTGCTCTTTCTTTAAAATTTCTGTCCCTTTTATTAACGAAATACATATAATAATACCACTAAGCGAAACATTATATTTTATTAGCTAGGGGTCAGACACTCAAGTGCACACACACACACAGACTGGTGCACATGCACACACACAGATGAATTCAATTGCAGGATAACTTTCAGATTAAAAGAAAATGTGTGATGCACATGTGCAGTGAAAGAAAGAATCCAGAACTGCTGCCAGTTGCATGCAAGAGGCCAACACATGTAACAACACACACCCATAAGTTGTGTGCAGTAAGCCCTGGAACCGAAGCCAGGGCAGTGCATGGACAGAACACACAGAGCACAAGCAGCGGAGAGATTAAAGAAAGAGGATTATTACAATATTAACAAAAATAAACAGAGACATGCAAAGCTGAGTGCACTATGCACATATGCGCTACAACAATACAGCATGAGCACAATAACAAAACAGTGGTGAATGGGGCAGCGTTAAGCAGGGAATAACTGTTTTGTGAACATCAGCAGTATATCCTGGTGTCTTTGAATCACTGTAGAAATTAAAAATGTAACATTTAATAGTTTGCTGATACTGAAAAGTATGCACACCGACATGCCAGTAGTGGTAGTATCACCACTTATTTCTTCCACTTCAAGCATTGATGTCATGTATCTGTCTGTCCACAGGGAGAACGAGGCTCTCCTGGACCAAGTGGCCCACCGGTAAGCGTTTCCACCAGGGCCTGAGTCCTTGGTTTCTGCAGTCTTCTCCATACTTTATTTAATTTCCGTCTTCTCTCCAGGGACCACCTGGCTCTTTTGACTTCCTGCTGCTGATGATGGCAGACATCCGTAACGATATAATTGAGCTGCAGGAGCAGGTGTTTGGAAAGCGGCGTGACATTTTGCCAGAGGCCCCACCCTCTTTTCCCGAGAACCCTGATCTAGAGGAATGGCAGTCAGGGCAGGAGGAGCTCATGTCCCACACCTGACGTCTAGAGACATAGATACTTTGCTCAACTGAAAGTCAATCCTCCTCAGAAGAAAAAAGATTGCACATATCCTAAAATGCTTTCATTCTCTTCAGAATATTACCTCTGAGATTTGAGAAGGGTCCAGCTCCAGGCTAGACAACCTTCTGCTGCTTTCTTCTTCATCCACAGTTAACAGAAATAGATTTTGAAGGACAGGGGTAACCTCTTGGCTGCACTAGTAAAACATATGTGCATGAATCTCCTCTGTGCACATGTGGGCATGCCTCATCACATGACCAAAACATCTTCAAGCACACAGTCTGTGCTGTGTCTCTGCTCAGGATCCCAGATGCATTGGCACATATGTGTGACCATCCTAGAACTGCGTACTGAGCCAGAGTCTTTGACAAAGCATTTCTAATCCAAATTATTCATCTCCAAAAAATGCTCTTTTTCTCTCTGCATCAGTGACATACCAGAAGTTTTTTATTGTGTGTTTGCACAAAATTAAGTGGTTCTAGCAGCATTGACTACAGACTAAAAGACATTCTTTGGATGTGATACTTCTCAAGAATCCTTTTGTTTGCATATTAAGTCTGTTTGCGCTCTTTGTAATCTGTGTAAACTGGAACTCAATAAGTGTATCTAGAAAGATTTGTTGGTGTCTCCACAGCAGCAAACTGACCCACTGCACCTTACAACCTTACATGTTGAGTCCAGTGTCATTGGAAATGACTGTTTTTCACTTTGGGTCTGACCATAGTGCCAAGCTCTTAAGAGTAATTAAGTGCAATAAAGCTGGTTTGGGACCAGAAGGAACCAGAAAGAAATTGCACAAAGGAGTAGGGTTAATTTGCAGTTAGTAAATTACTATATATTTCTGTGTTCCGATTCACAGAGCTTAAGGTGGAAAATGTGCTTTTTGCAATGCTAAGCATCCATGAAAATTTTGTATTGTCATTTTTAATTTTACCAGTATATGCCTCCAGGCTTAATATTAAGCCAAGCCAAACTACAGTCTACCATAATTTTTAATAACATCTGCTAATCAGAAACAAAAATTATGAATATCAAATGAGTGCTAAAAATGTAAAAAAAAAAAAAAAAAAACTGAATTACATGACAATATAGAATACTATATGAACCATGAATAGTCTGGCCCTGACACTGTATACAGATTATTCATGTGTCTCTTTGGAATATTTACCAGTTCCTTCGTATGGCCCCAAATATATTATGGATGATACATAAGAACTACACCTAATAACATGAGACAGCAGAGAGCACTTGGTATGATCTATTGTCATCAAAAGAGGGAGCCATTCTACACATTTAATATTTTATTTTGCATCATTTTTTAATATAGTTTCATTTTGTGGAGTAATGAGTAAGTTCGTTCTCCTTTGGCCACTAAGATGTTTTAGCACCATAAAATACAGGTTCTTATCACACATTTTTGGTATCCAAACCTGCATTTAAAAAAAACAACTAATATGCACATGCTTTATATGTGCATGTGCTGCAATAAAATGTGTTTCTTAAGAATCAAAATGAAACCTAATGGAAAAGATTTATGAATGAGATCCATGCTAAAGGAGTAATGTTGAAAACAGAGGCCTGTTGTTCATGTCTTCCTTGTGGTTATAATCAGAACCCAGGAAAATGATATTGATGAAATGGGACTGAATATGAAATGGAATGAAAATGAAAAAGGAGAACACAGCATGATTTTCATGTTGGAAAATGTCTGTTTAATCATAGAATTATTGGCACATTTTACACAGTTATTATTGTAAAATGTGATCGGTCTGACCTTCAAGAACTTTCACAGTTCAAATTTTGCACTGGATCAGCAGTGTGTCCATTGGAAGATCTAGCTTCTGTTGTTCCAAGTTCAGCATTGGAATTTTGCTTGGCAACAAGGAGTTAAAAGAAAACACTGCAGTGTCATCAGTAACCTTGTTCCCATACCGATGACTTCTGATCTTTTTCCATTTTGCCTGTAGATGGCAGTTTGTAGAGCATGGGAATTCAGGTTGTTGTCAGTCATACATAGAGGGGCATACATGCAGCGAAAATCAGTCAGCATCCATATACTGTATGTAAGAACTGCATAGCAGAAAGGTTGTCGTTTTCAACCACAGCATGCTTGTCTAGAAGGAAAACAGCCACTTTCCACCTCAAGCCAAATCCGTGTGAAGGCCTTGGCAACAAGGAAAAAGATGTAGCTGACTTTTGCATAAGAGTGAAGTCAAAACAATCCATGTAATATATAACCTGAAATAAATTAGAACTTACTGTATGTTCTTAAATCTTGTGTTATGACTAATACATTTGTGTGGGACAGCTCACAATTTAAATACCTGTGGCTTTTCAAGTAATGACTTCTATTTAACCCTCACAATACTGTCCTAGCTTCTTATAATCACATCAATCAGACTAACGTAAAACAAAACTTAAAGGGTGCACATTTATATTGAATAATCAGCTTTGAGTATAAATAGCATATAATTCAATCTTAAGTCTACAACAAAAAGGCAATTCCCAATGTTTCTTAAGTTAATGCTTTAACATACAAGTGAAGAGGTGAAATACGTGAAGGACTGTAGTGACTTGTGAAACTTTACCCAGTTCCCTTTTGTTGCTTATTACTCTTGGCAATAAACAAAAGGCCTTCCTACTCCCTAACCATTAAGGATATGTTGTTGACAATTATCAAAATCTTGACATTTTGATTTAGAAGTATGTTTTTCAGACAAGAGCAAACATAAATAAAACCAGTGCATTCATTGGTAACATCTGGTGTGCAACATGCATATAAAAATAACTGAGGGGAGCCAAAAAAACATGTGGGATTTTGTTTTTGGAACAAGAGAGCTCTATAAGCATCATGATTATTTTTGGAAGAAGGAAAATTCGAGCACTGTGTAAACTCCTCAGGCCTGGGGCATAAAGCCTCCGTGCCGGCACCTCTCTTTCCTCTTTTACGAGCCACTCACAATACGGGTGAAGGTTTTATACATATTTTTGGGGGAAAGTGTGTTGCCTGCAGGCCTCAAGCCTGCTTGGTTTGCGTGAGGATGGTTCTTTTATCTCCCAATAATCACTGCCTCCTCTACCCACCTTGCCCCCGGCAGGAGAGCGTTCTCACGACTGTTTTTCTTCATTTGTATCATTGACAAAAATTGGTTAAGCAATAAATTAAAATGTGTTTTTTAATGTTGTTTGATATACATAATCTTGCAGTTTTTTTTTTAAATTTTCCCATCTGTTAATATATCCTTTGAGTATAATGTATTGATTTCCCAGTATTACAGGACATTTGTCAATATCAGAAGTGAACAGTATGTCTGGTATGAGCTATATTTTTATGTGCTTTCCCTTGTCTACATGTTATCTGATAAAGTTATTACATTTTTTTTTAAACTAGGGACACAGAGCCATCTCTACCTAGAGCCTATGAACACACTACATATTGCACAATGTGTAGTGTATGACAGAGCTGAAAAGCCCAGTTCAGATACTAAAAGGATTTTTCAATTTATTTAAGGTCAAAAATGACAAATGTATTTAACATAAAAATGTGAACATTAATTCACGATAGGCCTCGTAATTCATGGAAAGATCAAAGCAACTTTCATTATAATAACAGATTTTATAGCATTTAATTAATAATAACTCTATAAACCAGTGGTTAAATGTTGCAGACAGAACCAAGTTCTACAGACATGCAGAAACCCGTTTAGCCAGTAGCAGCAGGTAATCCCTGACACACAGCAGTCCAATTAACTGTCATATAAAAAACCCAAAGCTGTGTTTTGAATACAAGTCACATGAAGCAGATGGGAGGGATATTCCCAAGCAATGTGATCCACCTTGATGTGGGAAACACTGGGGGAAAAGCTGAGAACAACCTGACAGTGCCAGGTTCTTGCCTAAACAATAAGGAGGGCAGATGGTTGGTTGACTGTAATTCTGTGCAATTATAGTTCTTGGTTGTTTTGATATGTACATCAGCATGCCTGGCAATAATATAGATCGTAAAAGATTCATACTGGCTATGTCAATCTCTGGCTTTTAGAGGCATGTAGCTAAAGTAAATTTCCTGAGGCTAGCCTGCCAGACTTTGGTTAGATCACAAGGTATGGGGTTCAATCATTTCTCTTGGCATCAAGACCCTTTGGATTGTAGCTCAGGGGGTAAAACACACATGACTGTGTCCATTAGAAACTCAGTGATGTAGCTAAAGTAGAGGGGAGGTAGTTGTGGACTTTCTGTCCTGGATGGCAGATAACATCTGTCAGACCTATATTACAGTTGTCAGTTGACCAGGTGGAGGGGGGAGTCACATGGGGATGCAGTCATACAGCCAGGGTCCAAACTATCACACTTGACAATTTCTACAGGTGTGCCTTTTCTACCCCATTCTCACCTCCACACACCCCAGCTTTCCTCTGATTTTCTCAGGGTTGGAATCAGCATAGAAACCACTTCCGCCACTGTCTACTTCCATCCAGCAGACTGAGGCAGGGCTTACTGTCTGGCATTCCCTCAGCCAGCACTGCTGGCTTTGTGCTATTGTAATGTGGGGTTAGTTTCAACATCTGGCATCTGTGGAACTCTGTTGCCTTGGGCAAATGGTGCAGTCACTCTGTAATATGGACTCCTGCATATCCTTACATCAATTGTTATGATTATTATTTATTTGGCTGACAGTTTTCTCCAAAATAACTTACAACATGAAGTTCTTATACTAACTGACAGAGTTATTTACCTATTCACACAGATGGGTAATATTTACAGGAGCAGTTTGGGGTATGTACCTTGTTCAAGGGTACTACTCCAGAAGCAGCAGAAAACAAATTTTGAGTGCAAGGCACTATATAAACACTCCACCAAATCCATATGAACACCACCACATATGGAAGGAGCAGTTTTATCAGGGAAAAAAAATCTTATTTTGCCAGCAGACACGACACTGTGTATTCAGTAAAATACACTTAGAATTACAAGCACTGACATTTAAACAAATAAACAAACAATGGATAAATCATTTTGATGTGGAAAAAACCATGATGAGTGATCTAAACTAAGCATCACAATGTAGTGCCAGCCCTCTCTTCTTGTATCTCGGTTCTGTGCCAGTTGGCAGGGTGACGGACGAGCTCTCTTTGAAAGAGACTTAGAACAAAAAGGCCAAACACCTGACATTAACATCTTTTTCATGTGAATAATAGGAAACAGCATAAATGCATTCATAAATGAGTAGAACAGTGAGTAGCACTGTTGCCTCACAGTACCTGAGCTGTTAAGATGTAAGTTTGAATCTGGCTCTCTAGTCTAGGTGGAGTTTGCATGCTCTGGTTTCCTCCCACAGTCAAAATACATGTGTTTCAGGTTAACTGGTGATTCTTAAACTGCACATTTTGTGTGCTTGTCTGTATGCTGTGATGGTCTGGTCTAGTGTATAGTGATAAGCTCCAGGAGAAGTGAACTGCCACAACCCTGACTAGGACAAAAGGTTAAGAAAAGTGACTGAGTGTGCAAGAGTTCTAACAAAAACAGTATTGGTGATTTTTGACTGTTTCCGAAGAAGTTTTCGTCTCTATGCAAGAGCATAAACATGTAAGCCATTTAGATTAGAGACATCAATTCACATGAATATTTGGGATTTATGTTTTTGTGGAGTTGTCATGAGATGGAATTTATAATATTCCTATAATGAATGTAATAAGATATGTATTTATTTTATAAGTATATTATTTTTAGATTGTTATTGTACATTCATAAAAAGATTTCCTGTGTTCCTCACCTCCTAGTAAATTAAATTTTTCCAATATAATAAACCAAACTTTCAAACTTTTTTTTAATGTACATTTCATTCAGACAAGGAGTATAAACTTAGCAAACCAGCACAGAACATGGCATGCAAGATACTAAGGACTTGGCATGTCACAGAAACTAAATTTACCAGAGATATGGATAGCAAGCAGCTTTTCAAACACCCAGCCTAGGTTCACACCCCCCATGGAGCACACCTTGCTTTTACATTTGCTACTATTGACATTTCCATTCTCTGCAATAACATGGCAGGTTGGTGCGAGAAGCAATCTGGGAAAGTCACAACATGCACTTCCTCTGTGCGAGTTAAATGAGCAAGCATGCAAGAAGGTGGAGGAAGTGTGGAACTCAGGTAAACATTCTGGTGACAGGAAGCAGCTCCCCAATACTTCTGTCACAGGTGCACACCAAGTAATTGACCAAGAGTGCCACTACCATGCAAACCCATTAGTTGCTGACAACTATGCTTGCAGAGATATAGAGAGAGAGGAAGCTTGTGCAAGACAGACAGTAAGAGTGCTGTCATTCAGGAAAAGAAAACATCTGGCTTCAGAGTTTTTCCTGAGGCAAGTGGGAGTATCTGCTGGATTGATTGAGGATTAGTCCTTTGAAACTCTTATAAATCATACACACTTAAAAAATATGGTTTGCTCTGAATATTGTCTTCAGTGTCGTGTTTTCCAGTGATCGGGGATTGAGTAAGTCCAAATGCAGTAGCTCTACATACAGTGAATCGGTGAAACATAGAACAAATAGGTAAACAAGTAAATTTAGCTTGGAGTGCAATAACTTACATGAAAAAGGAACTCAAAGATGGTGGTCTTGGGTGTGGTGAGAAACAACAGACAGAGGAACGTGAAGACTCAATTCTTAGGGGCATGGAAACCAACAGACAAAGAAACGCCACATAGACAACCAAGACAGATTGAACTGTCACAGGCCAACACTGTCTGAGATCCTGTAGTGTTGGTGTGCACGTGACTTGGTTAAATAATTGTCTTAATGACTTGATGGGTATCAGCTGTGTATGGCACAGCTAGATGCGAGGACCCCTACTGGTCAGCTGGGGAGTTGTCCTCAGGAGTTGTGACAATCAGGTTGATGTCTTTATGATATTCAATAATCTTTCAGGACAGCATATGACCACACAAAACACAGAATATGAGTGACATTGAACCAGACCCACAAAATAATAATTTTCATAGAATTTGTTAAACATTTGTCATGGTGATGGAGGTGTGTTGAATAACTCACAGGTGATGACTACCAGGTCTTTGCCAATCTGGACGTCTGCAGTATTTTTAGAGTATCAGTTCCACACTGGCAGATTTTGCTTTGGAACAGGGGGCTGGCCCTGAAACTGGCTTGGAAGTGTTGAGTATGTACTCTTCTGCTTGGAATACAAGGTAGTGTTGAATGAATTAAGAGTGTTACCATTATACCCTGGGGCTGTAAAGGGGTCATTTCAGGACAGAGGTAACTTATATCCAGGGTTGTAATCATTGCTGCTGTTAAGAGCTAGCAGGAAACTGGCTTCTATAGTTCACACCTCAGAGTAATTTGGTCTGCTGCTCTCTGACTGATGCATCTTCTTGATCTGTTTCCAAATCAAGTGATAGCAGCCAGGAAATGATTTGGTCAGCAGGAACAAGGCTCAGGTATGTTGATGCAACTCTGATGTATCATGACCATGCTGCAAATTTCATTCTACTCCAGCACTTAAGTTGTTAAGCCAGCGCAAGGCAGTCTAGATGATCAGGATGCACCTGGATATGTGATTTATTTCAGTAGCCTCTTTTAAATAGATTAATATATCAAATTCCTCCAAAAATTAGGTTATTATTTATTTATAGAACACTGAAACAATGTGGTCAATCAGTGTTTCCACAATCATCAGGAGTATAGAGGGAAAATCTAGCAGAGCCAGTGCACATGAAGCTGGTGTTACTGTCAGATCTCTGGTCAATGAGCAAATTCATTCATTATTCAGAAACTGAATTTATGTCAAAAAGGTTGCAAGTACTTTGTATAAACCTTAGAAAGATAACATATTACTTCACCTTAGAGTCAAGATAAGGATAAAGGTTAATATTAAGATTAGTCCATGACACTTAATCTGAAGAACTGCCTGTCTATGAGTGAAAAATCCATAAATTAATTATAAGCTGCATAAACACTTTGGGTGAAAATGCCTGTTAAGCATATACGCAATAATAGGTTTATGTAACATTTAATGCAAGATGTTGAAACCCTAACCAGATATGAAGTTGCATTGAAAGAGGAATGCACAGGTAGACCAATCAGTAGCAGCAAAACATATCACAGCAGACCGCTGCAGATCCATGCCAGGATAACCAGGAGGGCTGACTGCTGATGGCTGGTATATCTGCTTGTTCCTCTTCCCACCAAGATGTTGGCTGCCCAAAGCCAAGGCTAGAGCAGATGGAAGAGGAATGGTGCTCCCCTCAATGTACATCAGTGTATCTGGGGGAGAAGGATGTGGGAGGAGATTAGGGAACTCCACAGAAGCATGCAAATGTAAACATGCATGCATCCAGATGTAGAAAGATACACAATTACAAATACATACACACATGTAAGCTCACTCATACTTATACCTTTGCCAACGCACACATTGTAGGGTAGGTGCACAATCTCATACATTCTTATCCTATATGTCATCAAACTGTATAGATTTTCACCAAAGTGGTTATGCAGCTTATTATTAATTTACAAGCTGATGTTCACACAGACATGCACATCACCATGTAGATGGGCCTGGTGATACTGCCCAGCCCTCCTGGGGGGCAGATTCTTCTCTGTCTTCTGACCCACTGCCATGAGGGAAAAGTTCATAGCCCTCAAGGCTACACAAAGCACTACCTTAAAGGGATCAAAGGGAGCTCTGACAACACAGACACGCCACTGGAAACATATTTCAGGAGAGCAATTCAAAGGAAACATACATGTGCACACAAAAATATAGAGAGATGATAACCAGGCATTCTTTCTGCTTATCACATTTAAATACAGTTGTTGTAGTCGCTTGCTAAGTCTTGTGCTCTTGAAACCTGGATTGCATGATTACATAACAAGGTCTAGAGGAGAAACTCTTTTTTCCTTTACAAGGCAAACAGTAGGGGGTTCAGATGTTCATCCTCACAAAATAAAAGGTATGCAAGGAGCACCAACGTGAAGGCTATCTCTTTATTACCCTGCAAGAGGAAAATGAATAAAAGAATGAATGAAATGATCAGCAGATACAAATGTGACAAGGTTATCTGCTATGAATTGCTCCAGTGGAATTTTTTAGCTGTATAAATGGATCAAAATACTGGTGGAAAACAATTTTATCAATTTTATCCAAAAAAATCCTCTTAAATAAGTGGACTAAATGAAAGCAAATGGTTTTATAGTTAAAAACACAGTATTTGGAAATAACACTTGCAATTTAATGCAAATGTAATATGTAAACATGCTGATCTATTTTCTTTCTTTTTATATTCAGAAAGGAAGACCATTTTGAATATGTGAGTTCTGGTTATGCTGTGCTGTGCTTGGAAGCTGCATGCTTCCAGAAACAGCTAGTGATGGATTTTACAAAGTGGATGTTCACGTGATTGGCTTATACCCCATCCACTGCCCCCTCAGCACACAGGCCATGACCCTCAGCACTGCCCAAGAAAACACCGTCTGCACGCAATGCCAGGACATGGCACGCATTGTTAATGCGTGAAAGCTCCCTGTCAGCTCACATGGGGAATGCTCAGAGGGGTGAAGAGGCAGTGCTGTGGCAACAGCTTTAAAGGGCCAAAGGGTTACTTTTTATGCTTTTGGCTTCAGAACTATGCTCTACCTCCTTCTGTACACACAAACAACTGCCAATGCCATGGTCTGGATGTATGTCTCTATTAATAAACACAGTACCCAGCAGCTATCATCATATACACAAGCAAGGTAGGATGGGATTTCATTGCAGAAACAAAAAGGAGGACTGTGTATTGTCTGCATAGGTCTTATCAGCAGAGGTGATGTAATACTGACTTGCAGCTTTGTTGCCAACTGCAGCACAGTTTGTTATTCAGAACTAATCAACTTTATTGTCCCTTTTCTCACCCTCTGCATGTATAAGCATTAGCTGAGCTGTCAAGCTAAAGAAAATATGCCTATTATCTCACTGCTTATCTCCATTTCTGCATCACAGGTAAATTCAAAGTCAGAAAGAATGCAGTTCTAGGTACTTTTATTCTATTTTATACATTTTCTCCTGTGCATGAAAAGAACCTTCACACTTGTTTTCTAATTTTGTATGATAAAGTGTTTTGTATGAGCCTAAAGTTTTGTATGATTATTATCTAAAAAAGTGGGCATTTTATTATAATAATCTTAATACTTGTTGAACATGTTGATTGGGAGTACTTGATGGGGATCCTTGTAATAAGACCACAAGTCTCTGTGTATAGGGTATTTTGAGAGGGTTATATTGAAACAGAACAAGTTTGTGCATGAGGTTACAGAAGGGGCTTCAATACAGCCTAAAGCTCCACACAATCCTATTAAGCCAAGCCTAATGAGAAATTATTTAGGGATTGTAGAAAGGGGCAGGAAAGGTCATCATGTCCAGCCTCCTTCTTATAACCAGGAATATTATACTGGACCACTGGATTCTGAGCTATATCTTTAAGTACCTCTTGGTCATCACCAGCACGTCATTGACCATAGTTTTCTAACTGGACAGCAGGAGACTGTACTTATGCCCCAAGCAATTAAAAAACACTTCCACAGAATATTCTTCTGTCTACAAAGAACACTGATTTGGCCTGGACCAGAAATATTACAGAGTGCGTTGTAACATAAAGGCAGATCATGGGAATGTAGACAATGGACTCAATGCATTGTGTTATCAAGAAAGAAGAAACAGTAAGAGAACCACTATGCATGTAAGATGACCATTTCCATTCTACTATCACACACATTATCAGAGACCTTTTTTCTGTCCTCAGAATTCAGGGTGAGAGACCATTCGAGCACACATGCTGTCAAAATTGACCTGAGTATAGGCAACACCAGAGGGACCCTTACCCTCATCTGGCAAGAGTGTTTCTTTGAAATTAAGGTGCAATTTAGACTGACCAGTTAGCTTAAAATGCAAGACTGTAGGAGGAAATCCACACAGGTAAGGGGAAAGCATGCAAACTCCCCACAGATTGATCCGGATTTAAACTTATGCCTCCGGTGCTGTCGGTCAGCAGGGGTACTTGCTGAGCCAGCATTTGCTACCCCAACACATACATACACAGGTACAATTCACCTGGCTTGGACAGGCTGCACAAAGGTGCAGGAGAGTTGCGTGCTCAGCTTTGGACTACCTTCACAGTCATTTGACTTCCATTCATCTCGCAGGCCCTGACAGGGGAGATTCCTCAGCAGATCAGTGCTAAGGGCAAGCAGCTAATTTAAGGAGCTTTTGTGTGTGTGTGTGTGTGTGTGTGTGTGTGTGTGTGTGTGTGTGTGTGTGTGTGTGTGTGTGGGGGGGGGGGGGGGGG
>UFQX01000342.1:162921-207446 GCA_900497675.1 Arapaima gigas | reverse complement strand
GGGGGGGGGGGGGGGGGGGGGTGCGTGTGTGCGAGCGGGAGTACGTGTTACAACGAGTGTCCTATTTTAAAAGTTTGTCAGTTTTCTCTATTACACCACTGGTTGCATGCTGTACTAGAAGTTTTTTTCTCTCATTTTATCTTTATGTTGTGGAACCAGGTAACCAGATCAGCAGCAAAAGTTAAAAGTGAACTAGAGAAGTTCGTGCTTCTGCACTGCATATTTCAGTGTTTAGGTGTGTGCGGTGTGGCTATACAAAAACCAGTCGTAATGTTTATTGATAACGGTGTGTGAAATTTTTACAAGACAAAACCAGCATTCCCTGCCCACCGCCAAAGGAAGTGGTGACGTTACATCTACTGTTTTTCGTGAAAGCGTTTGGAAAGAAGTACTTTGACTGATCCAGGCACATTTCGGATTGTTCCCACGAGCGAGCCCACCTCTCACCCCCCCAGCCCCCGAGGTGGTGCGAGCTCCCCATTCTCACGCGAGCAACGGTCCTCACGCACGCACGTTCTGCGCGACACCTAAACACACAGAAATGCTTACGATATACATTACGAATACACGGTGCATACATAAAGTTCTTTATGACCCCCCCCACCCCGATTTAGTCCAGCGTAAAGCACAAATCTCAGCCAAACATCTGAATTTTCAGATAGTCAATTTCTTATCGTAACACATTACGTTTTGAACACTGGCTATGGACAGAAGTGTCGTTTAAGAAATTAACATTTTAATGCCTAGAAGTTTAGTTATGAGATGCGAGGCTGGAGAAATCAGACAATGTTGACTACATTAAATTTTGTTAAAATGTTAGCACAAATGTTTATATTTTTGTCCGTCAATAGATGAAGTAAACTGTTGCTGTAAAATGCGCCTAAACATTTTAATTTCTACATTTCGCTGTGATTTTGTCATTTTTATTATTAACAGTCGTTTATCTGACACCTACATCCAAAGCGACTTTCAATATAAGAGCAACAATTTTACAGCGAGTTACCTGTCTACAGGTATTGTTACAGGGCGGCGCTTCTGAAGTCCTGAATGAGCGCTAGGTTAGAATCCGGCTTGTTCTACCCTGTGCAGGTTTCCTCTAAAGACAAATTTTTCAGGTAAATTGTCTCTAAAGTTAGGTTTGGGTGTGAGATTGCTCCTCCAAATCAGCAGGGTCATGCACTGGTCAAGGAATGTGCTCTTACTGTATCAGGTCAGTGTAAACACCGACATTTTAGGTGTCAAATTTCCGTTTCAGGTGTCAAATTTTTAGACACCTGAATTTCGCACACCGAATCAACCTAATAGTAATATTTTAATTATTAAATATAAATGTTCAAGACTGAATTTAAAGGAATGAAATGAGTTTTAAACATCCCGACAGGTGTGTTTAACACAAGAATCCAGACCAGTTTTCAAGTCTTTAACTCCACTGCTGGTTTATTTGAACTTAATTGCCCTTCAAGCAGACACTTTTCCCCCGAAAGAGGGGGAGCAGATGCCTGGGGAGGGCAACACTGGATGAAGCGCTCTCACGCAAGCTGGCCAATATTTAACCTGGATTGTACTGTGTTATCAGCGTCCATATAAAACAGCCCATTGCCATAGACCAGCCTTGTGTGGCGCTGCCGCCGCAGTCATTCATGCTCCCTTAGAATAACATTATGTACTTTTAAACGTTGACCAGCTCCTGAAAGAACAGTGACACTGAGACTCGCTCCTGTGACATATGCATAACTGAACCCTACACGAGCGCATTAGTGTAAAATTATATTTTAAGGTCCTTAAACAGGTATAACATATTTACTGGACTAGGGTTTCTTATGTCAAAACTGGAACAAAAACACACTCCCGACAGAAAGCACACCTTGGCATGACCGGCTAACTGAACTTTGATATCACTTACTATAAACACCTCACATTAAAAAGGCAATTTCACCGATATTAATACCGCCTGTGCTCTTCAGTTTTTTCTTTTAGCATTTCTAATAATCAATTTTCTATCATATTAACTATCTAGGATAGTAATATATTTATGACGACATTAAAACATTTTTATTTATATTATTTTATTTTGTAAGATGCCATCGATCAATTTGTATCAATTAAAACACACGGAATCATTTAGAATACGCAGAAACCTTAAGTGCGTTATATTAGTGAATGCTTTTATCCAACTTAGAAATACACTGAGGATTAAAACTTGTAATTCCTCAATTGCTTTACTACATTAGTTTATTTAGTTTAGCTATTTTTAACATTTATTTAATCTGTGCAAAACATTCATTTTGATCCCTTATCTATATTTTTATCCTAATCTAGTTGATATAGTTGTTGTTAGACAAAAGACAATGGCAATATTGTGTATTATTTTGGTCACTTTCAGATTAAATTCAGTTAAGTTTTTAACAAGGTACGTTTACTTAGCGTAATGTTTTTAAATGTGAAGTCCAAATCTAATTCAAAAGTTTTTTATTCAGTCCAAAGTTTCTGTTTGTTTTTTTTATCCCAGTGAAGGTTATTTCAACTTTGTCCATTCATTGAGGCTTGTTGCGCCATTAAAAAACAAAAAACAAAATCAGTTATGGGGGTAGAGAAACACCTTCAAAATATACTGAAGTGAACCGCTACGTGGGCTTTTTTCTTCTAGTCCATGTACATAAATTACATTTCCCAAATAAAAAATAAAATAATAATATAGTAATATTAGTCTCCTGGTCATAGGCTGTGGGCTATAGAACAGTCCCGATCTAAAAGAAAATAAAGTATACCAATCATAAAACATACCGTTTTTGTTAAAATATGTAATTTAATACAGTCTTTGTTTGGGTGATATGCTCACTTTTCTTAAATCTGAAATATTTTAGAGCAAATAAAGACAGCCGGATCCTAAAATTATCACAAACAAAAGGAATACACTAAATAAACTATTTCTTTTTGATGGTCCAAAAAAAGTTAAGATTAGGCACTTAATTTATTATAATGCGGTTGCTGTCCTTGCTTTGTTTCTGGTTTTATTTGGCCCCTGAATTATTGCGCTTCTGTTGGATCGGCTGCTGCAGGTCCGAACAGAACGGATGGGACTGCTGACGTCACGCTGGATCCGCCTCACCAGCCCCACAAGCGCTTTATAAAGGAACCGTGCACGGGACACCCGTCCATTCATTAAAGAAGGATTAGATTAAAACACCAAAAATTAGAGCACATCCGCACACCTTTACCGTTCTCAGATTTGAAACCTTTCTTCATGTGAATTACTGGACTCTTTAAGGTAATTATCATTGCGCTTTCTACTGTACTACCGGAAGAGCACTAGTAATGATTTATTGATATCAATTTCAAAAATATATTACTGTATATAATTTTATTTCTTTCTGTTATTAGTAAATTATTAGTGTATTATGTAAATTACATTAGTGTATGCAGGAGATGACAATAAAGTTCTGTATTCACCTGAGCATCACTTTTTATGTTTCAAGTTATATTTTAAATTAATCCGTTATCCGCACAATAATCTTTGCAGTCATTGCTCCACATATCTTTAAGTAAGGACCTGTAATATTTTGCATGATTTGCATAAAAGTAAAATGAACTATTTTCTGCCCTGAAAAAGTAGCATCATAAAACCTTCACATGCACTTTATGCATGGATTATTTCAGCATTTAAAAAATATAACTGAATTTTGTTTTTCTTAGAGCTTTGATGGATCATCAGTTCACCTCTGTCTGAATCTGCATGGCAAATTCACAGTTGGGCAATCTGCAGATAGTGTGTGCTTTTTTTAAAAGCTTTGTTTCGTCCTTTTTACTCTAGGACAGATTCTAAAAGTCTCTTACTCCAGGCCAAGATAAATCTCAAAATGACCCTGATGGTTGTACCAGTTGTAGGGCTTCTCTCAGTCTCTGAGAGCCTGGTGGCCATGGTAACAATATGTGTAGTGTACCTGATGTTTCGGACCCTACGCACAAAAGTTCCGGAGGGGCTGAAAAAACTGCCAGGACCAAAGCCACTCCCTATCATTGGTAATGTGCTGGATGTGGGGCATAATCCTCACTTAAGCTTGACTGCTATGGGCGAGCAGTATGGTCCTGTCTTCCAGATCCACATTGGCACACGTCCAATTGTAGTCCTCTGTGGAAATGATACTGTTCGTCAAGCCCTTATCAAGCAAGGGGAAGAATTTGCTGGCCGCCCTGATCTGTATAGCTTCCGCTTCATGAGTGATGGCAAGAGTCTGGCATTCAGCCCTGACCACGCTGGTGTGTGGCGTGCCCGACGCAAGCTGGCAATGAACGCTCTCCGATCGTTTTCTGTTGTTAAGAGCAGCAGCAGCTATTCCTGTATGCTGGAGGAACACATTTGTAAGGAGGGTGAGTGCCTGGTCCAGGAGCTCAGCACTGCCATGGAAACCAAAGGCAGCTTTGATCCCTTCCACCACATTGTGCTTTCAGTTACCAATGTCATTTGCGGCATGTGCTTTGGCCGCCGTTATGGCTATGATGACCAGGAGCTGCTGAACTTAGTAAACATGAGTGATGAGGTTGGAAGTATACTGGCCAGCGGGAATCCAGCAGATTTTATTCCCTTGCTCCGCTTTTTGCCAAATCAAACCATGAAAGCTTTCCTGGAGGTCAATGATCGATTCAACAGTTTTGTACAGAAGATTGTCACAGAGCACTACAAGTCCTATGACAAGGTTAGTGTGTAAATCTGTAATGCACTTGATGTCCATTCTCTCAGCAGACCAAAATATTTTATCAAAATCCGTAATGTCCGCCATATATCATTAACCTCTTTTCAATTTGTCACCTTTCAGAATAATATCCGTGACATCACCGACTCCCTCATTGATCACTGTAATGACAGGAAACTGGATGAGAACTCAAATGTTCAGGTGTCAGATGAAAAGATTGTTACCATCGTAAATGATCTCTTTGGAGCAGGTGTGTGAGTACTTCAAAATGTGAACTCAGGAATTAACATTAGTTGTTGTTTTACATGCAGATACTCCTGATCCTTTACATTGAGTGTAAAGGATTAATCAGGTCAAAACAAATTAATCAGGTCAAACAAATTTTCTGGTAATGTTTTCCTTTAGGTTTTGATACCATAAGCACTGTTCTGTCATGGGCTGTTCTTTACTTGGTTACTTATCCTCAAATCCAAGAAAAACTTCATCAGCAGCTGAGTGAGTCACATTGCCTCATTTTGTAAATTGTTCATAAAACATATATCCTATATTACATCCACATATCCTATAAAAAGCATCACTGTAATTTTTAGAAGTTCACTTCATTTGACTTCAGAGAAATTTGTAATCAGAGTTGTTTTCTCCCACTTTTTAAATCATATTACAAACTAAAGTATGAAGCAAAATCAGTTTGTTGCTATGGCATCCATTCCATTCAGTAAAGTCTTCATTGTGCTCCTAGGAGAAAATGTGGGGATGGATCGTACCCCAAGCCTTGCTGACAGACCTAAACTACCACTGTTGGAGGCTTTCATCCTGGAGCTCTTCCGCCATACTTCCTTTGTGCCCTTTACCATCCCACACTGGTAAGCTGCAGATACTCTGTAAACATTTGAAGTCACATTTCTGTTTCACATCTACAGTATGAAATGTTTTCACCAGATCTGAGTTTCCAAGGATTAGTAGCACATGGTGTATCACATCCATTGCTTTTGATTATAATAGGAATCATCATGATGAAACTGGTCAATGACCATTGTTGCAAGTTTAGGCATATACATTATTCTGCTTCATGTAGTATTGTGTTGAGTAGGAGAACTTTTATGATTTTGTGCTTACCTTTGGTTTGCACAACTTTCATTATTAACATTTATAAAACATGGTTTTGAGGCTTTCAGAATGATTAAGGCAATGGGTGATATAGAGGAGCAGACAAGAAAAAGATTGTAGGTATAATTGTCTACTTTTTTCTCTTTCTAGCACCACTAAAGACACTGCACTCAGTGGGTTTTTCATCCCCAGAGACACCTGCATCTTCATCAACCAATGGCAGATCAACCATGACCCGTAGGTTTTATAAGACAGTCTTACCGATATATAGATCTAACATTCTTGATGCTGTAGCAGAAATGGAATTTTATATTTATACAACTAAATATACTGTAGTATAGCTTGAATTGGCCTTGAACTGTGTGCTTTTAAAGATTATTTCAGAGACTGTTCATATCTAATAGTTACTTTAAGCACACTGGCTGATTATAAGCTAAGACAGTTAGCTTACACGTTTCTCAAGTTTCCCTTCGGGAATTTGAGCCTGTGGTCTTGGAGGGTTACAAAGTTACATGTCAAATTTCATAACTACTGCACCACCTGCTGACCCAGCATTAAATGGCATAATGTATTAATGCTTACCACCTTAAGGGACAGAGAATTGGTTCGATGCTTGAAAAGTTTGTACTTCAAATGTGATCCTTCAGTTCTATATGCAGCAACTTCTGTAAAGTGTACTGGCGAAAACTGTGGTACTGGATTAAGTGTCTGTACTTTGATAGTCACTTGTCTGCATCTGTTTGCCTTTTGAAGAAATAATGTCATGTTTTCTGAATTTTACATCACTTTGGAGAAAAGCATCTGCTAAATGAATAAATGTAATAGAAAAAGTCAGCAATCTGGACAGCTCCATAAGCTAGAAAGCAGCAGCTGGATTTTTCAAACAGGTGCAAAGAGGCTCAGCAAACAGTTTGTTTATACTGGCAAGATGGGATGCAGACCTTGCCCCCAGTGAACCATGGTGTCTCATGCATGCATCTGCTCAATCAGTGTTCCCTGTAAGAAGCATTTACAAAACTTTGTTAATAAGAAAGCCCAATGTATACCCACACAAGAATGTTGGTACTCACCGGTGGCTCACACAAAATTCACTAATACAATACTAAGAAGAAAAAAATCATTTAAAAACAATTTTAAAACACAGTGTAAGTTATATGTTATTTACCTTAAAGTACAGAAAACAACTGAACATCAGCTCAGACCTGGAAGAATTACACTGAAGTGGAGGACAATGGGGAGGCAGCATTTCACTGATGGCCTCAAAAATGGTCAATATAGGATCATCTACAGCTTGTTTACTGTTGGTTTGATTCATTTACTCTTTTGAAAACTGGAGGCAAAGCTTACTTTTTCTGATTATTATCTGTCACCACATTAGGTGGAATGTCAGAATGTGATTTAAATTTTCTGCCGACTATCTTTTAATGAAAAAGTACTAAATATTTCTCAAAATATTTATTACAAAGTATTTCTCTGATTGTATCAACAAAAAAGTGTTTTACTTGAAAGAGTGAGACTTGTGTTTACAGCAGTATTGGTGATGAAGAACAATGCATGTTTATAAACAGAATCTGTGCTGAACAGGAGTTTGTACAGAAGTTGTGTTTCATATTAGTTTTAATTTTAATGTAGCTTGAAATTAAGAAAAAATATTCAAATGTAATGTCTTAACTATTTTATTTATTGTAGCATTCTAAAGGCTTATTTGATGATCAGCAACTGGCATTGAATAGGAGATTGTCGAGTTAAAAAAGTTTTTTATTTTCCATCCTTTTGAATTAGGTTAGTTTAAATGTAAATTAAAATTAGTGTTACTTTAAATATAGTTTGAAGTTTAAAAAAAATACATTAACAAATATTACTTTAAAATGTACTGGCATCCTTTCCAGGGTGTACCCTTCCGAACACTCAGTGCTTTTGGGATGCGCTCCAGGCTGCTTAAACTCTGCTCTGGGCAAATAGTTATTGAGAACAGATGGACTATTGTATATTCTACACTGTATTTTTATTTAGGTTTCATTTATAGTGTTACTTACAGCTTTATCTCAATATTTATGGAATCTAGCTCATTAATAAATTTAGGGATGTTTGTATTAGGTGTTCTTTTTTGATTGTTATTTAGTGGAAAAAGTGACTTTGGAGTTACACACAAATCAAACTATAGACTTCCGGTCTCAGCTGTATCTGTATGTTGAGTATCCAATGCATTCTGATTTTCCCTTTGTTCTGCAGTACAATGTGGAACAAGCCATCCACTTTCAGCCCAGAGCGCTTCCTCAGTTCCAACAGCACAGAAGTGAACAAGTTAATGGCAGAGAAAGTCCTGGTGTTTGGTCTGGGCAAACGGCGCTGCATTGGCGAGAACATTGGCCGTGCAGAGGTTTTCCTCTTCTTGGCCATCCTGTTGCAGAGGTTGCGCTTCCATGAACTTCCTGGACAAACACTGGACATGACCCCAGAGTACGGCCTCACTATGAAGCACAAGAGGTGCCAACTGGTTGCCAGACCACGAGCATAGGAGGCAGTTTAAAGCCCAGTGCCCTGTCAAGCAGAATTCAACATCTGTGCTCCCTCATGCTTTATGGACACCAGCTCCACCAAATATTCTCATCCTACAGACTCATTGTGCCAATGTAACTCTCTTTAAATAGAAGGATGTTGACAATGTAGTTTTTGGAGAATGGATTCTGTGAGACATACCACATCTTTGTGAAACCCATACAAAAATGTTCATGAACAAATCTGTCAGCATGGTCAGCAGCTAAAGAGAAGGCAATGTGTATACCAAACTACCCTGTATATGTACATATTTGGTTACACTCTTGTTTAAAACATTTACTAATATACTCCAAATTTGTTAACAAGTTAATCTATCTGAAATGCATCATATATTCCTTGTTTAATATCTTGCAGTATTTTATATGTTTATTTACTTATCTTTTCATTTAAAGCCATCAGGTCAGGTGACAGTAATTTACATTTATAAACTGTGAATTCACTTAAATTTCCTTAAGTTAGAAATATTAAGTTCTTCAGGTAAGTAATCTTTATGAATGAATATAAGTGAATTTAACTTTGAAGGTACTGAGCTACATAGTATATTATTTTATCCCAAAATGTGATGTGTAAATACATTTTCTGTCACTACAAGATGCTTTTTGTACAGATTTACTTACAGTAATTAAAATATATTACCTGGAACCATAATTCTAATCAAATTATAACATTGTTTAAAACCCTAGAAATTCTGATTCCTTTCTATTTCAGTCATTTAATTCTCAGTGCTTGGAGTATAGATGGTGATGACACTCTTCAAAGAAAGTTATGTATGCATTAAAAGTTAGACATACCAGTACTCTAATAGTTCGTACTAAAGGGCTGGTACTGTATTAGGTACTTAATTTTCATCGCTATTGCATGTTTGAAAGCAATGCAGACTTTTGTGATTAACAACAGTGGGTCTGGGATAGGTATGCTATAGCTCATGAAATAGAATAAATTATATCAGAACTTCAACCTGGATTCCCAAATCTTAAATAGTCCTAGTTTCTGACCATTTGTAAATATATTACCATAAAACATAAAGCAACACTTCACCATACAGTACTAAATGAATTACAAAAAAAATTCAGCTATGACTTAAACTCATACTATATAAATATTCACATGAAACATATATTCTGGTACTTTATATCAGTTTCACATCACGAATAATGAAAACTAGATACCTGATTTAATGTTATCATTACTTAATGTAATTTCAGTGACTTTCACCAACTGTATTGTCCTGTTTCCTGTGTCTCCATAGTAAAAACTTAGATGCAAATTTTTAGAACGAAATACATATTAAACGATCTGATTTAACCAAACTACTTAACTTTACATTAATTCAAAGTAATTACGAAGAAATTTCGTAACAATTCGCTCGACAAACAACGGCATGGACTAGTAAATGACGCAATAGTTTGCAAGGGGAAGTGAGGTTAGGGTTCTGTCTAACCCTTAGGAAGTGACGCAGCGGGGTGAAATTTACTTCAACTGGTTTTCGAAAACTCGGATACGTCGGGTTGGGCGAAGGTGTGTAAGAAATAGTTTGTTATTGGGATAAAAACACAAAAAATAGTTTGTATTTAAAAGTCAACCACTGAAGGATATTCTCGAGCCGGTAGGTAATTTTAATTTTTAGTCTCTGAAATGTTTAGCTTTGTTGTTGACGTTAGCGCGGATAGCTAACACTTTCGTTTCCTGCCGTTTGGCGACAGAAATGTTGTGCTGTGTGGGGTTTTTAGAATAAAATTAACGGACCAAATTGTGCGGTGTTTAGTCAGGAGGGCAACATTGTTGTGTTTAGATTGTTCGATGTACGTGTGCTACTTGTGGTACCTGTTATGAGTTATTTATAAGGTTAGCGGACGTATGTTGCGCTTTAGTTAACTTTATTGGGAATTGAGTTGTTAATGTTTTCCAGGCAGTAACAAAGCAGGCTGAGAAAGAAGTGAAAACAACCGTTAAACTTGAACAACACATTTAGACTAGAATTGCTCTAGTTGTGTGTTAGTGTTCTGACAAAATGTTTAATTTAAACTATTATTCTACTCATGAAAATGATTTAAGTGATATTCTATTTCTGCCTCTTGCAGAGGCTATGGCTTCAGACTGGTTGGGATGTCTGGTGTCAATCAACTGTGGAGCCACACTGGGTGTGTACCAAGGAAAGGTGTCTGCTGTGGATCAGATCAGCCAGACCATCTCACTCAAACAACCTTTTCACAATGGCATTAAGTGCCCCATCCCTGAGGTCACTTTCAGGTGAGGCTTTGCTTTCTGAACTAGGTTTTTATTGTTTGTTTTATTATTTATTTACAATTACTACTAATACAAATGGTTAAAGTAATAATTGTTAATAGTCTTATACTGTGTCTCCATATATAGGTATTGCTGTAATATTTATATGAAAATTTATGCAGTGCTATGGACATTAAAGAACTAAAGATCCTGGAATTCCGAAATGACAGCCAAGGGAGCAGCTATACCCAGCCCAGTGTTGCAGTCTCAGTAGCTGTGTCCTCAGGGAGCCAAGTGCGGAGTGGTCGGGGTGGAGGCAGTGCCCCAGTATCTGTGCCACGTAAAGGTGAGCTATGATCACTGTAAGCCATAGTGTACCCTGGTCCTCGGGTTGGTAAAAAAAAAAAAAAAATCTATGGAAAGCTGTGTACATCTTTTAATATTGTCTTAGTCACCTGAGCTGCTTCTGACATCAAGTAGGATTACTTGTGGGGTCTCGTCCTGTACACTTTCAACTCTTTTCTAGGAGAAAAGTGTTAATGATTGGTTGAAAGCCTTAATCTGGATATTAGAATTTGGATTGATGTGGTGACACTTCTATTAGAAATGCGTATGCTATGTATTTGCCACAAAGTTCTGAGTAAAGAGTTCCGTTGTAGTTCAGTAGTGCCTGAAAGAAATTGTTGATTCCTTTTTTTCTTGTGTCAAATGAGTGTCATATCACTACAAGCTCCAAGTCTTCCAGGGTAAAGCAGGCAATACATTTATATATTGTTTACGAGTCTTTGGCTACTAGATTTTTCTAGCTAACCATGCAGATAGAAGCCTTTGTATTCTGTATCTCCAACCTTAATACGTAACTTCTGTAATGTAACACTCCCATTTGTTGTGTTACAAAAAGGATTTTTTTTTTATCACATATGCTTGCTTGGAAAAACTTCCACTTGGCAGATGTTTTTGTGCCATAGCCTATCATCATCTAAATGTTCTGCTTATCCAGAACACTATTAGTGCATCATCAAATATGTTCCTGAATTATTGGTCAGACATAAGAATTGGTCTTATGCTGATAAATTAATATCTATCTATCTATCATGAAACAAGTATCTGCTGAGGTTAGTATGATTCCTATAACATGCATTGCTAACTGGGTGTAAACTCAGATAGTGCAGCACAATATTGTAAAATATGTACTTTGGAATTATACAGCTACAGTAAAGGGCCAGCAAAAGTCTGGCTCAGATTTTTCCTGTATGCAAATGCATGTTTATCTGGTTTAGAAATTGCTGTTGTAAGGAAAATTGTTACTTAAGGGAGAAATGTTTGCTTTGAAGGTAGAGATGAACATGTTTTCCATGCTGTTAATTTTTGCTATTTTAAATAATCAAACATCCCTTCCCTTCTCCATCACACCTCTTCACCTCAGGGTCATCAAGTTGCAGGACAACAAACCAGACCACACCCAAAAAAAACGGACTGAAGAATGCATATGGAGGCGGGTCATTCAAGAATAAAGATAATGAGTGCTTTGGGGACGGCATGGATGATATCCTGGATACAGACTTTGACTTTGAGGGAAACCTGGCACTGTTCGACAAGGCTGCTGTCTTTTCCCAGATCGATACATCAGAGCGTCGTGGTAATGGGTCACGGTCCCGTGGGGCACCTGGCGAACGGACCCCGTCTCGCTACCGACACGATGAGAACGTCCTGGAGTGTAAGCCCGTTGTCTACCGGCAGATCACTGTCCCACAGCCAGGGGGGACTGAGTATTGCACTGGTAAGAGACCGTTGTGATGCTTTCAGTGTGCTTGAAGCATATCATGTTCCCTGTAAAAGTTATCACAGATACATCCACAGATACAGTATTTCTGTGAGAACAGGGAGCAGAATTGCTTTTCTTGTCCACATGCTTTTATTCAAAACAAGTTATTGTGTTTTACTGACATCTGTTCCAGCACAGAATAACTGAATTAAAGTTTTGTAACTTTCAGCAATTACTCTGTGCCTGATGTATTAGATAAGGCTGCCATCTAGACCCCCACCTTGCTGTTCAGCAGTAACTTTTGAATATTAGGACTCAAGAATTCTTTATTGTTGTAGTACTACCTTATACAACAAATGAACAAGGCAGAAAGAAATGTAAACTTAATAGGCAAAAAAGTAAATGTAGATAAATATGAAAAGATAGATAATATAAATATAAAAATATAGATAAGATAAATATATTAAAAGGTAATGTAGAACACAGAAATGTGTGAACATCAGTGCAAACATAATATAAAATAAATGTGCATCCAGGCAGTACTGGTCAGTGGTCATGGTCAGTAGTGGTGATTGGACTTGAACTGTCAGGAGTTCAGCCACCTGGGGTAGAAAGCTATTCCTGAGCCTGGTGGGGTCTCCGGTGATGTAGCAAGCTTTACTCACACACCACTTATTGTAGGTAGAATATAATGCTTGCTGGCCAGCCTGCTCTCAACTTGAATTATTCTGTTTTCCTGTTTTCCGTAGTTACTATGTTGAACCAGTTATAAAGTGAGTGGACTGTGGAAGGTGAGGAAATTAGCTCAAAGTACACCCCCATCTTCTTTATCAGCTGCGGGTTGCATGACAGGGAGTAGTTCAGGTTTGTCCGCTTATCTGCTAGCATTAGAGCATTTGTGCTGCCAAAGATCAATAAAAACTTTTTTCTGTCACGCGTCATGCTTACTATCTCTTCAGGTGTTATAATGGAAGCAGGTTGGAGGAATGTGTGGGGGGACAGGTGAGGGTGTGTCGGGTGTGATGCCAGTGAGCCTGCTTGTGTATGTTTGGCCAGTGGGTGTGTGCAGCTGGACAATCCAGGTCACTGCAACTATAACATTGCTAAACTATGCAGTCTATAACCTGCCAAACATACTGGTGAACTCTGGCTCAAAGTAAGCATATATGGTTATGATGTCATACTGTTCCATCCTCACAAATCATTGGCCATTAAGCCACAGGGATATAGGTACTTCATGCCACAGTGCTGCACATAACTGAAGTGCCTTTAATTAAACTCCAATCTGGATTAGATGTAAAGTAAGCAAATAACAGTTCTACCTATCTTTTGGTGTTACTGGTTTATTGTCTGAATGGTTTGTTTGTGCTTAACTGAAAACAGTTGGACCTGTGATATATGGTTTATGTCTCATGGGGGGAAAAAACAGCTTTGGTACCTTTGAGCAAGGTACTCTGCATAACAGGACAAAGTTGTAAGACTGTACCATGAACTGGTCTCTCTCAATCTCTCTCTCTGTCTCTCTCTCGGCATTCAGATTCTGGGCTGGTGGTGCCCAGTGTGACCTATGATCTACACAAACGCCTCCTCTCGGCAGCAGAGCGGAGTGGACTCACACTGGAGCGGCGGCTGGAGATGACAGGGGTGTGTGCCAGTCAGATGGCATTGACACTGCTGGGCGGACCCAATAGGTGAAGTGCTACTGTTAATGGTCTGTGATCATGAAAACAGTAATCACACTCTTTCACAGCCAGACATGTATCTACAGTCATACTCTACAATAATTACAGTTCACCCAATTCCTGTATTAGAACACAACAAGATGCAGTTCATGAAGCACATTGGTACAGCAGTAACACCGGGGCCTTTTAGTGCCTGAGCTGTGTGTTTGGGGGCAAGAGTAAATATGGCTCTGGGTGTGCAGACTTTGGGGACACATTTGTAGGTACTGAAAAACATGTTTAAGTTGTGCCAAGGTATCTAGCAATAAAAGAATCTTGTGAATGTGTCTGAAATCCTTGCAGGCTGACTCCAAAGAATGTGCACCAGCGACCCACTGTAGCAGTGCTGTGCGGCCCTCATGTGCAGGGAGCTCAAGGCATCAGCTGCAGCCGCCACCTGGCCAACCATGAGGTTGAAGTGGTCCTCTTCCTACCCAACTTTGTTAAGATGCTGGAGTCCATAACTACAGAGCTCACACTGTTCAGCAAGACTGGAGGCATGCAGGTGTCCAGCGTGAAAGGTAGCAAAAGCTCCATGCTTAATGTTCAGTGAAGGTTGTTAGAAGTGCTAAATCAGAAAACAGGAAAGGTCACCTGTTTATTTTTAATCCAAATAACGATTTTAATATATTATTTGAATTCGAAGACCATGTGACACATGATTGGTCCGCTTAGGCCTACTGTGTTTTTTCTTGTCCTTTGTTTCCCTCTAGTGGAAATAAAGCTGCATCTTATGCCACATAACTGGGCTTTTTCATGATATTTTCTTCACAGACCTACCAGATAGCCCTGTGGACCTGGTGATCAATTGCCTTGACTGTCATGAAAACGCCTTCCTACGAGATCAGCCATGGTACAGAGCAGCTGCAGACTGGGCCAACCAGAACCGGGCCCCAGTCCTCAGTATTGACCCCCCTGTCAGTGGACAAGACCAAGCAGTGGAGGCTAAGTGGTCTCTTTGTTTGGGCCTGCCCCTGTCACTAGCAGAGGGAGCAGGGCGGGTGTACCTGTGTGACATTGGCCTGCCTCAGCACGTATTCCAGGAAGTGGGTATCACTTATCACTCCCCCTTTGGATGCAAGTTTGTCATACCCCTGCACTCTGCGTAGCCGGTTCCCCTACTCAACTTGATTGTCATTTTTTTTTTTTTACCTCTCCCTCCATCTCCCTGTTATCATCAAAGGTACAAAAAGTTAACTGAAGGCTATGGGTGAAAGTCTGTCTGTAGCAGTTAAGTTAAACTGCTTGAAGGTCTCGTGTTCCTGTGAGAGCTCAGAGACTATGTTGTGGCTGAGGAGGGAAAGTGTATTTTGATGGAAATTAATCTAATAAGAATGTTTGTTAGCCTGTTATATCACTCTTAAAACCTCTAAACACAGTCAGTGACCTACATTCAAACTTTGCACCCAGGATAATTCCTTTGCATCACTGTTTATAAGTAGTACACTTGGCTGGCTGACTGAGGCTTCCATGTCCACTTTTGTGACCTTTTTCTTGGGGAGGGAGCATTTGGCAGCATGCTACTTTTGGCAATGCAGTTTTTAGCTTCAGTTGAAGTCTTGGTTTGTGTTTTTCTCCCTGAAAATTAGCTGGACCCAGTGTCCAACCATTTGAACCAAACAGTAAAGAGGCTCTTGGTAACAAAGAACTGAGCCTTTGACCATTTGGAAAGGAGCCTGTACTAGTCAGTGAGCTCATTGTTTACTAAAGGTTGTGTAAAAAACTGAAAAAAGAACAGCTACTTTTTTACTGGGGATGATGGCACTCTGCATGTCCTGTGTTTCTTAATTTTAGGACACTATCTTTTTTTGGTCTGCTGTGTTTAAATATAAACTCATATCTTAATGAACCTCTTTTTTTTTCCCTGCTTTTGAGAAAAACAATAAAGCAGCATCTTATTTCATTAGTATAGATGTTTGCTTATTCAGCAGTTTTGTTCAGTGTTAGTGAGTTTGATTTAACAGTGTACTCTGGTTGGAAGCTGAGGCCAAAGACAGAGCAGAATCATTCTGACTTGTGCCAAACCCACTGACTGCCTTTTTCCAACCACTAAACATGTCCTCTGAAGTTTTAAAGAGGGTTCTTTCTGTCCCTGTGGAGACCATGAATCAGAACAAGATCTCATTTGACCGCAGAGATCACTGCTCTGGAGTTATTGTGAGTGTATCTAAGCAGCAGGTTTGTAACTTACCCAGTGATGGGGGTTCAACACTGGGTTCTGCTCTTTTCAGTGTTGCTCTCAGCACTTGGGGTTTCAAACCTTTTTAAGTTAATTGGCCAATACAGTAATTTTTTTTTTTTTTTTTTCCTTGAAGTGGATTTTTGACTTAAAGGGGAAACATACAAAATACCAAGTGCATAATGGTTGTGTGCAACTTACAAAAAGCTACTTGGTAGCACTGGAGACATAAACCCGTTATTTGGGTTTGATTTGTTGTTTTGCTGATGGACAATGGCAGGAAGGGTTAAGTGCAAGTACTGAAAAGATTACCAAACCATGTCATCAAAAATGATAACTCGTTACTCTATTCTCTTACTGTTCTTGACTCAAAGTCATAGCTGCATGATCTTGGTGTTTTCTGACACAGGTGAATGTGAAGCATTTTTGTTATCAGTTGTAATAGTTTTTCTTTTTGTCTATTTGGAGATTGTGTTCTGTCCATTGTAGTAAAGCACAGGGTTATGATGTCTTCTCAGGGAGATCCATTTTCTGGATCTGACTCCTCTTTTACTGTGCCTCATTTGAAGTAGAGCTCAGTGACTCAAGTTAGAACAAATGTTTCATTAATTAAGGTGTGTTGTTTGATTTGTTTATTTTTTTAAGTTGCTGTCCTTTGACTACTGTTTATGGATGCCTCCACCCCTACTGTATGTATGTATCTATTAATGTCTTATTTTTGTGTCTTTTTTTTGGGAGGGGGGGGTCTGAAGCATGGGGATGTGTATGTGTAGATGTGTTTCCCAATACACTATGGACTGTGTCTTTCCCAGTTCTCTGTTTCAGTAAAATCAGTGGTCCATAGTGGTCCTGTGGGTGAACAGTTACAAGTCATTTTGTGTCTTCCTCCACCAGCTCTTCCTTGGTCTGACATCAATCTCAGGAAGTGATTAATGCGGAAAAAGCAACTTGTCTGGTTTTCACCAGAGGTGAACCACAGGATCTGGAGCATTTGTCTGACTAATCTTGAAGTCTACCATGGCCTGGGGATGTCTTGCATGGAATCAGAGAGTTTCTGTCTAGTGTTCTCACACTGACAGCCTGTGCAATGTATGGCGTCTGTCATGGTTCCTGAGTTAAAGGAACCTTATCCTTTTTTTGGGTAATGCGAGGCTGAGCTATTCTATCAGTTTTATTTTCTGTTACATTACTTTCTGAAGTGTGCTAAGTGTAATCAGTTTGTCTACCTGTGTTCTAAGCTGACCAACTGTCAACAAAGTAAAAATTCATTGCCGAAAGCTGAGTTCTGTTTGATATTTGCTTGGGTTAAACTTAATCACATGGGCATATAATGTCAGATGGACAGACACAAATTATATTTGAACATGTGTGGTTTTCAAAAAACAGGTGCAGTAGTGTTACAATTTGTCTAGAAGGAAATACTATTGAATTGAATCTGACCTATGACATAGTGATAATTGCAAGGGAAGAACTAGAGGTTTTCCATTACCTTTTTTCAGTCATGTTATTGTTGTAAATATTAAACAAACTCCATCCACCCTGTCCTGGAATTGAATCCCATACCACACAATGAGACACCAGTTTAACTTGCTGTGTCACTACATTGCTATTCATCAACTTCTGTAGCATGTTACAAAGTTGCAGGATTTCATATGCTCATTTTTTCTTTGTTCCTTTTACAATTTTTTAGCACATAATTAACACATCAGTTTTACTTCAAGTATTTCTCCTGGGACTTTTACTGACCAAAGCAGCTTAACACACTGATGTGCAGTATTAATGAACAAGTGTGAGAAAAGGTCAGGCATTCTTGCTAAAATTATAGAACATGTGCTGCACTGCCAATAAAGGTTCTGTTCATGGGAGATTTTTTCTCTGTTAGAATGTGACACATGACCTTGCAGATTGACTGAACAGCCCCTACTATTCACAAAAGGTATAGATGATGAATGTTTTCTCATCTCTGAGTGTTGCTTGAGCTGATGTTAATGGAGGTGATAACATATGTCATTGGAAGATGTCTACATTATAAACAGTAAGCCTTGTAAACTGCAATCCTAAGTAAGCACAGTAAAAAACATGAAAAGTTACTTTTTACACAGATACTCAAAAAATGCATGAAGTTACAAAATCAATCAATTACATGTGTCCCATTGTGTGGTGCTTCTGTTCATCCAGGTGTAACTGAGTAGACATCTTCCCCCAAGCACACTCCTTGTACTTTTGTACAGAAATTGATTTAATTAGTCAAAAGTATAACATTTTTAAGAAATTATGGAAGCTCTATTTTGTATCTTGACCTTTCTGTAAGCAGTACACATTAATATTACTTATAACTGGCAAATTGACATATTAAGGTGTGTTGTTTATCTGAAGTTTGAGATGGAAAATCAATGTTACCTTAATATCATAATTATGAAATCTCTGATGGATTGTCACCTTGGAGTTGTGGTGGGGCTTAGGTGTTTGTTGTTCAAAGTTTCTGATAGGGACTTCCTTAGTGAACAAGTCTGAGGGGAGAGTCTAGACACTGAATGGTCTGTAGACATCCAAGAGTATGAAACAAAGAACTGTGATTACTGCTCAGATCACATTGAGAATAACGTAGTTACCTGGTAGTATGTGACAAAAGAACGGCTTTCATCATCTGCACCCACATGATGAACTGTTCCACAACTTCAATACAAGTCACATTAGTCAAAGTCATAACATCATGTTCAAATACAGGGAGGCCCATAAATATACTTAGTATCACAGCATTCTTTAGGCAAATGTCAGTGATTGACTTTCTGGTTGTATAATCCAACTTGAGGCCACACGTTCTGGACACATGGATGAAAAGAGGGTAAAGCTGTTAGTTTTTTACCAATTGGTGGTGAGTTGGATATGACATATGTGGTGTCAACCACACGAGAGACCCAAATTTTCTCTGAGGAGTTTATGAGAAGAACTAAGGGACCCCTGAGCACAACTTCAATTTTACTCTCATTTCAAAGAGAACATTGGTCAGAGTAAGGATGGGGACACATAGTCTGAATGGACCATGTCAAAGACCTCAGTGTTGGATATGACTGCAAAAAGCTGTGGTCTAAGGGGAGTTGGTACCTCTCAGGGTGGAAACTGTATGACCTACTGGAGAACACCAGTGATGAGGGAAATTTTTAAGCTGAAGAAAGAAGCCTTCTGGGTTATTCTATCAGGGTGCTCTCCTGATTTGGTTAAAAAGCAGTGTTACCTTTGTATTATCAAACTGGGGTTGTGGCTCCTATATTTTTGCAAGGGGGATAGGAGGGTTTTTTCCAACTACAGGGGCTCATACTTAACCTCTTTAGTCAAGCATATGTTCTGAGGGCATCCACTAAGGGGAACTTGGGTGCAGTCTCTACAGATATCTTTTTGACCTTTGGCCTTTTTGGCCAGAGGCTCTTTGTGGCCTTATCTAACTGAACTTCAATACACATTGAAGTTTACTACTGACATGGGCCAATACAGACATGGGATGAAAATCAACTCCATCAAGTCTGAGTTCATGGGCCTTTCCTGGAAAAAGGTGGGTTACTCTTTACAGGTGAGTGGGGAACAACTGCATCTAGTGGAGGAGTTTAGGCATCAAAGGGACATGTTCAAAAATTATGGGAAAGGGAGACGTGAGACTGAATGATTGATGCTGTAGTTCCATGGGCACTTCACAAAGCTAAAGTGATGAACTTAATTTTTGGGATAAGTTTTCAGATTATTGCTGAATCTATATTCCCATTTACATTTACAAAGTTCAGGCCATGACTGAAACAACAAGATGGCAAACACATACAGCAGAGATGACAATTCTCTGCAAGTTCAGTGGACTCACTCTCCATGGCAAGGAGCTTGGCAACCTGGTAGAACCTCAAAGCAGTGACACTGCTCCCCCAGGTCAAGAAGTGTCAACTCAGGTGGTTTGACAATATCAGAAGAAAGTCAACTTCTACTAGAGTTACACTAGGCAAGTCTCAATGAGAGGAGTCTGTTGGGTGGACCCAGGACCTGGTGGAGGGAGGGTGGCTGGGTAAGGGAGGATCTGAGGCTTCCTGCTGAAACTGGTTGCCACCAACACTGTCCCAAAAACTGAGAAACTAAAAAATCACGTTTCAAAGTTGTACTACAAAGATATTCGGAGACTTAAACACCAAATGATCTTGACCTTTATGTCTTCCCCATTCCTCCTCAAAGACCGTAAATAGAAAATTTCAGTGTGTCATAAATTTTAAACTCTGGAACTCTCCAACCGTCGCTCTCGTGTTTCCCCACCGGGGGGCGCGCGGTACTTACGTGTTCCACTGCGCTCACGCCCCTGTGGCAGTTCTGCGGGTGCGCACGCGCAAACGTTGCGATCGACAGAAAAGGGGCGGGGGGTGTGGGCGGAGTTTCCTCTGGCTGGGCCTACGCGAGTTCGAGACGACCAGCGCCAGCCTCGCTCTACAGTGTCCGCGGCTCGTTTACACCCCCGACCCGCTGGATACCAGCTCGTTCTCGTTGATTTATGAGCGCTGAAGTGTTCGTTTTTGTAATCATTTACCGATTCGTATTATTATTGTCTCCCTTTTTGACGATTTTTTTGCAGCGGGAATTAGCAGGTCTCGGCCGTGTTTTACCCTCACGGCCACAGTTACTCGTGTCGGAATGGTCTGACATGGGAAAAAGGACACGGTGTATGTGTGCCAAGGCCAGCGATAACTTAGTATTGTTCTATTAACCGTTTTTATGTGACGTATCTCGGTTAGTGAGGCGGTAATAACGGTTATAAACGGTTTTCCGGCGAGCTGGTGTCGCCGGGCTGCCGCGGTTTTCCATTAAAACCCCTTTGTCGGACGTCTCTGCCCGGCAGCTTTGTCAGCTCGTTGATCGATGGAATAACGGTGGACGGAGCGACCCGAGGAGGTTCTACAGCACCGCGCCGCCCTTTGACGTTCCTTCTGTCCAGTTATACACCATCGCCCATACGACCTCGGCCTCTCAAGTGGGAACAAGGTACGACATGAACCGTGCTTTGACCGTATCTGGTGCATCAGGTTTAGTCGAGCAGAGCTGCACTGGTAGTACTTGCTGTGGCTCTGATTGTACCGCTCGCGCCTCCTGCATTAAGGCTCGGTGCTCAGTCTTTTAGCACAAACCTGGTGAACATCACCGCTGGAGGCTTTCTGCACACATAGATGTTAATTTCTTGCATGGCTGTCTGTGCACCGTAGTGGTCACAAACACATGCGGCATTCGTGGCTCTGAGTTGCGGCCTCTGTTCTTTGAGGCTTCCTAGGAGAATTAACTTGGTGAAATTCCTGTCTTTGTGTACCGGCGACATTCTGCCTGCAAACTAATTTGATTTAGTAAGCGGAAACTGCAGGAAAACGGGGAAATTAACAGAGCATTGCACATAATGTCCTGGATAGGGTCATCATATGATCTAAAGATCCCTGGTTTGAATCCTACTCCAGCTCATACCTTAGATCCCAGTACTTACCCTGAACTGGTACAGTAAGAATGCACAGCTGTAGACATTGTACATCACTGTAATGTTGCTTATTTAGCATTGTAAATAGCCAAGGGAAGCTGTGTAAATTAAAGGTTAATATTAATAATGCCTTAATTTATATTTCACTGTTTACACTGGTCTGTCATCCTGTCTACTCCATACAGAAAATGTTATTCAGTCACTTTCTTCCACTCATTAATCATACCATGTCATTTAGACATGAATCTATGGTTTCCCATTTGTGCCTATCAAGCACATTTGTGTTCTCCTTTACATTTTTTTCACAGAAAATTGACCATTACTTTTGTCCAGTTAGATTATGTAACTAAATTGGCATGGGTGGTGTGTGTGTGAATGATGGAAAGCTGAATTTGGCAAATTTTGCCTGTGATTCAGTCTTCTGTTATAAGTGAAAAGCTGCTCATCTAAGTCTGTGAAGAGAAAAATGTTTGTGTAAAGTCATATTTATGGGTATTAGGACTCTCTCAAAGTAAATATTGGGTTAACTTAACTGGGGATTTTTTTACGTTGGTTATAAAGAAGAAATAAAATTTGCATATCATTAAGGCTACATGTTTTAGTGCCACTGAAAAAATTCTGTTCTGTTAATAGGGGGAAAGAAACTCACCACTGAGTTAACCACGTTTTGCTATAGTACTCAACAGCTCCCTGTTTGCTTGCACTTGTGTTGCCTTACCCAATGGAATTACATTAGATTTGAATGTGAATGTTTTCATTTCTCGTTGACTACTTCTGTTGAACTTTGAGCTTCAGTAGAAACTGGGCCTTATGTCATCTCATGAGAGCTGTTATAGTAAAATGCAGCGTTAAAGTTTGTCCTTTGTGTACACAGAGTAGGTAGTTGATATCCAGCAATGTAAAATGGTGATAAAATGCTGGCTAAGCAAGCCAAGATTTTGTCTACCAATCGTTAGGCTTTAGCCAGAAATATTTTCATAATGACTTAAATAGTTTCATAAATATTTCTCTCGCATTTAAGGAAGCAGTCCTGCAAATGGTGTGGCATTGTAACAGATTGATAACGTGCCCTGTTGTATTGAGAACAAGCGTGCACTTGCCTGGTGTCTCACCTGCAGCTCATACTCTGAGAGATTTAGGTGTTGTAGCAGTGTCTTTAATTTTCCTTTGGGGAATCTAATGACTACACTTAATTTTGTAAGTGTGGTGCACAGTGGCTGCTTTCGCTTCTGGTTTTATCGAGCAGAGTTGCAGTCAGATAGTTGGGGTATAGATGGGATTGCGAAGGTCTGTTCATGCATGTTAGGGTGGTTTGATGACTGACTGTTGATCTGCTTCTAGTTCCACTACAGCTTTGTTCAGCAGTTGTTTCGGCCATCAGACCAGCCCCTAGTGCCCCCTCCCCCCCCATCTTGCTTAGTAGAAAGAGAGCATTGTGGAGGATGTCTGGAGCTCAGTGAACTCCATCTGAGCAGCGGCTGGCAGAACAGGCTGCCTCCCAAGAGTGTCATTGAGTCCTTGCCACTGCACGTGCATGGGGGGTGGTAAGTGGGGATAGATGCATGCGCCTCACACCAATGGCATGGTGCAGCCTGCCAACTCCAACTGGCACTTGCTGGTTTTATAAGTGAATAAGGTGTTGGCCCTGTCCAAGGTAGGCTTGGTTGTAGGGAGAGTGAGGTCAGGGGCAGTGGGGCAGAGGAGGGGTAACTGGGCAGTCCTGGTGTGTGTGGAGGGGTTTTGTTCTGAATCTTCAATGAGGTTCTGTTTCTCTCTCCTCCTTGGTAGCAAGACTGACTCATACAGGAAGCGATCTGTCACCGATTAAAACCTCACTTAGAATCATGGCACAAAACAGCTTTTAGAAAAGTGAGCATGACTTGCATTCTTATAAAGACAAAAAAAACTTTAAGCTCACATGTAAAGTTGTTTCTCATTAAATCAAGGCCAAACAATGTTTGCACTTTATGTACTGTCTTTTTAGGTTAAGCTGTATATACAGGTACAGCCTGCAATGGAAATTCTCTTTAGAAAAACACATTTTGAACTTTTACATGAGTGTGAATCCAATATGTTCAATGAAATTATTTATACGTTAATATAGAGCAGGCTCAGCATTGAGAATGCATAGTTTTAGGTTTCATTATTTGCATATGACCTTTACGGGGCTCAGCTGCTGTGGTTAAAAGCTTGCATGTAGCAGCTAAATGACAGGCTGGCTGTGTCCTGCATCTCTACCTGTACAGTCATATGGCTGTTACCATATTCACCTGGATGGCCTGCGCTGAGGCAGTAGGGTGGTACACTAGGTGTGTTGTGACCACTTGACATGTATTGAGCAGGACAACAATGTGAGAAGGGAATTAAGTAGTAGTGGTGGTGGTGGTAGTAGTAGTAGGTTCCTCCTTGAACTGGAACATGGGAAACAGATAGGGGACTGCTGCAGAGAAGGCCTGGAACACCAAACAACAGCCAGCTAATCAATTTCCGCACTCACTACAGGTCCAGTCAGTAAAGGTAAAGGCAGGTAGTGGCATGTGCAGCTCATGGACTTCGTTTTCATTTTTTTAAAAATAAAGTTTGCCTTTTTTATTTATCATGACAGATGTCTTCAGAACCCAGCATTATAGTTACTATTTAGTAGTCCACTTCAATAACATGGGTTTGCATCTTTATCTGCAAATGGATGT
This sequence comes from Arapaima gigas, assembly GCA_900497675.1. NCBI lineage: Eukaryota > Metazoa > Chordata > Actinopteri > Osteoglossiformes > Osteoglossidae > Arapaima > Arapaima gigas. Next base: position 183,023 of record UFQX01000342.1, on the reverse strand, counting down.
CCTTGCTTTGCACATCATTGAAAACCCTGTTTGAATGTTCAGGCACCACGCACAAGAACTGTCCCCCATGTTCAATTATTCAAATGACGGTGTGTTGTGCTGCAAGTGGTGCTCTGTTTTGGGCATTTGATTTGAATTAATGAGTAGTAGATAAATTCTGGATGCCGGCCTCATAAGGTCATTTCCTCCTGCAGACTAAGTCAAGCAGCGCTAGATAGGGATGTGCCATGCCTGCTCTTTTTATTCTTTTTATTTTGCTAATGTTTGATCTTTTCATTGTGGCCTGACAGTAAAAATAGTGTATCTGATATTTGCTTGTTTATTTGCAGTTGCCCCCTTGTTTTCTATTCACTGTGGGTAGCTACACAGAGCTTTAACTTACTGCCTTTATTTTCTTTTGTCAGTGGTCACTTTCGGACTATTAGCTACCAATTCCATAACTGCTCTCAGTGGATGGAGTTTGTCACTTGTATATTTCATCAGTGGCTTGGTTGTAGCAGTAATGGTAAAAACACAATAATAATGCAAATAGGAATAATTTGCAGGTGGGTGCATCTTGGTTTCCTGATGCATTCAATTTGGCTACTTGGTTTCTGTATTTTTAACTTCCGTGCTCATTTTGGCTTTTACCTTTTTTGTCTATAAATGGTCTAACTCCACCCATTATGAAGTGTAGTTCTTGCATTGGTGGTTGGTGGTAATTCTCCTTCAGTGTGTAGTGGTTCTCTTCTGTCTTGTTCTTATTGGTCTGATGTTCTAAGCTCCATTGAGAATGCTTGCTAACATCGTCCTGTAGAAACAGTAGTTAGAAGCAGAACTTGGAAGTTTCTTTTGGATCACTCTGATCTCTTATCAGGGTCTGTTATCCATTTCCAATAAATTGTTTGATCAAAATGTAACTTTTGTATGATGTGCATTTCAGAATTAAGGGGGGGGGGGGCAGAATCCACCTGCATTTGCTTCTAACCAGAAAATGCTACTTACTACAGTTACAACATGTAATGAAGAGAACTTATGGCAGAAAAATATAACTGTTCAGCGAATGAATTTTAAATTTTTAGTATTTGTCTGTTTGTCCAAAAAAAAAATCATCCAGACTTGTTCCAGTTCTTTATTTTGGATTGATATCACTAACCAGTTCATGTATAAGGTACACATGACTGCATAACTTCAATTTTTTATTTTTTTTTGGACATTTGAAATGAATCCCTCCCTGTGAACTTTCCCAGTGTTAAAAGGGCTTTATAAAATTTATATTACACCTTGCCTGGGTTTTCTATCATTTTAGCTTCCCTACCAAGTTAGATGGTTTTTTTTTTCCTTTTTAATTTTATTCATTTTTTTATTTTTAAACAGGAAGTATGACCAAAAACTCTGACCACACTTTCACAGACAGATGCAAATGCTGATGTCAGTACATCTGGGATTTCCCTCCCTCTGGATTGTCTCTTCTGCTTCTGTTCCTGTTTTCCTCCAAGAGTTTGGCTGATGAATTAACTTTTACTCTATAAGCCACCAGAAGTGACAAGATCTGTATGCTGCACTTTGTAAAAGATCTTTATTGGAATTGGTTTTAAAGAAGGCAAATTTCTTAAAATTCATTTTCTTCAATACATTTCCTTGATCATGCCAGACATTGTTCTTGCATTCTGTGTTTACCATCTGGTCAACAGTTAAGTGTTGCTTAAGAAGTGCAGTTCTGTTGAGGATTTTCTGCAGTGAATCTATATGGGTGGTGTTGGGATTATAGGTGAAGTGTGGAAGTGACTAGGTTGGTGGTGTGAAGCCTGAGATCAATTACGTCTGCTGCTGAGCAGTATGAGAGCCAGTGCATCAAGTCAAGGAATCCAAACACCTTTTTGACTAAAATTAGTTTGTTACAAAGGGTAATAAAGCAGGAGATACTTGGTTGATAACTATGAACAGCTGCAAATCCTCCTGGTTCAGCAATGGTTAGTTATGTCCTTGATTCCTTGATGATTATAATCAAGGCAACAATAGATTAGTTTTGTTTCTGATTCTTTCCTAATACAATCCTGATTCAATGCAGCATCCAGGACCTCAAGGAACAGCAGAGTGGTGCCTACCTATTTGTGCCTAATCAGTGAGCTCCCATGGGGGCTGTCATCCCCTTCATCCCTAGATTGTTCTTGTCTCTCCTCATGAGCTAAATAAGCCTGAGCTTCTGCAGCACCACTTTCACCATGGTAACCTGCACCAAACCCTGCCCCCAGCCCACACAGTAGTGCTTTTTTTACTAGCATGTGATGGAGATCAGCGTGGGGTTGCTGTTAGTAGGAGATTGCTTTGCTCTCTTCCCCACTTCACCCAGCCTCCTTTGCCTCTTCCCTTCTGTACGGAACTCGGTGTCAGTGAATGAAATGACTTGGAATCATGTTTCCTGTAGCTCTTCCTGAGGTCTTCCATTTCAACAGAAAGGGTTTAACTGATCAAAAGCAGTGCCATTAGGGTTTATGTACTTGTAAAGCAATGTGGACTGTATCCTTATGTTACATTTTTGAGGGAGTCTCTTTATGGTTCTGTACTGTAAGTATTTCCTCTGTGTGTGTGTGTGAATGTGTGTGTGTGTGTGTGTGTGTGTGTGTGTGTGTGAGTGAGTGAGTGAGCTCTGGTGTGAACACCTTCCTTCAACCTGTCTTCTGTCTTCTCTGTCCAGGTCAGAACACATTTCAGTGCTATGGGCTTCTCATGATGAACTCCAAATCTTCATCCAGCTGTTCTTTTAGGCCTGGGCAAAACTGGCTTAGGTGATCGGCCCTTGACAGTTTGCTTGAAGGAACGTCTAAGTTTAAATTGTCTTTATAAAGATAACAGCACATGATCCAAGTCAGCACACAGACTGAACAAGCTGGTGAAATGCCCAGAGGTCATCCCTGTACCCCAGTCTGTGGTGGTGGGGGGAACCCCAGCACTCTTCCCAGCATCCCTCTAGCAGTACATCTGCATAAAACAGAACAGCTAGACACTCACAGGTCACCAAACTATGTACACACAGTTGAACTATTTATAAATGCCTCAGTAGTGATGGAATATAGTGCTGTGGCACATGGGTGAATACAGTATTAGTGCTGTTCTGCATGTGTGAATACAGCAATATTAGTGCTCTTCTACATGGATTAATATGGTAAGGATTGATGGCAAGAATACTTTTTCCATTTGTGCAAGAATGTTGTATGTACGCCTTTTTGCAAATAAGTGTTTTGTTTGCTTCAGTTATGTCTTGGTGAATCCTTTAAAACATTACAGGGGTTTTTGGGTTGGAATGCGTTATAGTTTTCCCCATAAGAAATAATGAAAATGGCTGTGTCGATTTACATGTTCCCACACAACGTAGCCTTTTCAGGAACCTTTTAGCCATGTAAATCAAGGGATGACTCTTATATATGAATAAGAGTGAAAGAGATATACAGTCAGTGGTCATGGGTGGTGATGAGATTTTGGCAACAAGCTGTTTTGACCCTTTGACCTGCAGGTTATACCCAGCTTTCTTGCTAGCCACACTGTTACCCGAGCTGCATCTTTCCTTCTAAATCTGGTGTGTACCTGATAATGTTTTCTTTATGTTTGGTCAGATATCGGTCTCTCCTGGATGAATTAAGAAGTGTCAGGTTTGGGCATGAAAAGATGAAGGTATATATCCAAGATCTAATAACTGTGTTTAGCTTTTCAGTGTGAGACTTCTGCTGAATTTTCTGCAGTAAAAATCTAACCCTTTCATTCTATCATGTGTATTTAAAAAAAAAAAACTCCTATAGGAGAAGGTTGCTAGGTGACTAAATGACACAATGCATAATAATGCTGTGAGCTTTATAGGTGATAGTTATTTCTAGTGCTTTGAAGGTGACCCCATGTAGCTGAATCCAATCTGTGTTGCTGTTCAGAAAGCACAAAAAGAATGTTTTTATGAAGAGATTTTTGATGTTCCTTTTTTAGTCAACTGTAGAGTTTGAGTCTGGGACCCAAGATGTTCTGTGGTTTGCTGATTTGAGAGGAGGGGAAATGAGGGAGCCTCACAGATGAACAAAGTACTGCTCTATACCTTTTTACCTTCATGCACAGTGCTATAATACAACAGTGAGTACAGATGCCTGTACTACATGGACAGAAGTAATTATTCCTATGTTCAACCCCCTGGGTGGTGGTAGTGCCTGTTTTCATCAGTCCTTCGACTCAGCACTTTTGGTGTTTTGTGTTCACTAATAGCCATTTGGAAAAATAATTCCTTAGCTAGGAGAAACCATACAGGTCTTTCCTTAGTTGTGGTGTGAATGGTTTACACAATCCATTCCCCTGTTTGACTCTAGTTCAAGTCCTAGCATGATTCTGTTCTTTCTTGTGTTCCTACAGGATCTACTTGCAAAACAGCCAAAGAGTTGGGGACTGCAGTTTAGATCTTTACATGGGTCTCTCATGAGGTTGCATTTCTCAGTTCATTGTAGTAACCTACTGTTCGCAGTATCTTTCGGAAACGAAGTTTATCTACAGTGTTGGACAGGTGTGCTTGCTTTGCTGCAGAAAGTGTGGGGCTAGCAGGTGTGAATGGCTACCAGATTGTTGGTAGCACAGAGCAAGAGACCTAGGAGTGGGGAGTGTAGTTCGTGAAAATGGGAGAAAGTACTTTTTGGCTTGTGGATTGAGAAGATCTCTTCTCTGCTTCTCTGGTTTGAATTTTTGGATCAAACAAAAACACCATCTGACTCTCATGCTCTTTGAGCCTTTGTTGATCTGGAGAAGTTGCTGAGATATTTTTCTAGTTTGTAGTCCTGCTCAGGAGGAACAGTTTGAGTGGATGGTTGTTACCTTCTTGGCTCTCCTGATTATTTTTTTCCATCAGTTCCCTGGAGGTTTTCATTGGTGTGGGAGTTGAGATTGTGCATATGTGGATCTGCTACAGGAAATTGTAGGGTGCGTCCGTTTCTGGTAAAAACCATTCTAGCCATACCATTTAGAATTTTTTTTTTTTTGACACTGTGCAACTTTAACATGCTCTTAATATGGATGTAGGTCACATGGTGTGGTTATTTTGTCAATGAAGACACCAACCTGTCTATTGCCAAAAGCCAGGGTCACCTGGACTTACAGAGACCTTCAGCATACAGTAAATACGTGCAGGAACACAGGTACTTGTGGAGGACCTAGCAGTGAAACAGTTTTGTGTAGGTGAGTTTCAAATGCTTTGTTTCACAAGATTACGGTAGTCTAAATGTTGCTTTTCTCATTTTTCTTAAAGTTTTGCAAACTTTCATCAGTGTGATCTAGACTGCATGAACTGTCATCCATTTTCGGTACCTGCATATCAAGTGTGGGTCACCAGGGGGTTTGTGGGCCATGTGGTCTCAGACTCCTCAGGTGTTGGAAGGCACAAAATGCAGTTTTGGCTTTGTTAAATGCATAATGATGTCTCAAACTTGTGTGATGGAACTAAAATCTACCTTGTGAAGTTGGAACTCTTATCTAAAGGGGCATATCTTGGGGTATGGCTGTAAAGGTAATTTTGTTACTTTATGGGGAGTTCTAAAAGAAGGTAAACAAGATTTCTAGAGAGTTTCTGCTGTTATTGAATATATATTGTTTATTTATATTCATATAAATAGTGAAATGTGCCTGTAAAACAGGAATTGCCATGCAATGCCTCTTAATGACACTGAAGGTTCTTTCTTTCACCAACAGGATTAAAGACATTTTGCAAAAGAAACAATTACCAAGATGAATGCTGAAAATAGACAAGGGCAAATGCTGTTATAATGTTTGGCTGACATAGATGCAGTGCTTGCTTCCTATGCTATGATGTTGTTAAGCTGATTGGCTGTCTGACATGCTGCCCAACCCCCATGCTTTAACTCTGGAATTGTCATTCCTAATGGAGTTCAATCTGATCAAGCAGGCTTTGTTGAGAGGGGAAGTGAAGCTATGACTTTAACCTTGGGCTTATTCTCTCTGAGATCTTTTTATGAAGAAAACTGTGTTGATGTTTCCATGGGTGCTGGAGGGCATTTGACTGTAGGCTACAAAGTATAATTTCTTCTTTTGGACCTTCTATGTAAACTCCTCGCAAGCTTTCATCAGACATCAAAATTGCTTTGAGTTTTTTTTACAAATTTTTCCATGTTATCAGTTTTTTGTTGTCTTTTTCCTAAACTTTCAGACCAAAAGCAATTAGTGTTTCTGCATTTACCTTTTAGAAAAAAACATTAAGACAAAGTAGGACTGTGGGACTGCTTCCATTCATTTAATTTCAACATCTAATTTAACTTTTTTAGCTTTGAGGTTTTTACAGAAGCTATGCTATACATAACACAATGCATGTTTATGTATTATTATTATTATTGTTGTTGTTGTTGTTGTTGTTGTTGTCTAGTTTAATGTGGCCAGAGGCTGCTAAACATGACATGCAGCATGAATCCATGTTTTGTGGAAATTTTCAGGGATTTTTATTTATTACGGATAATAAATCTGGAGATATTACAGAACCTAACCAGGCACTAAATAAAGGTTTATTTGCACACAGTGATAAACTATATATCCCCAAACCTTATTGCCTTTCAGTTTACTGAACTTAGTACATTTGTGTGGGTGTAGGTGCATAGTGTGTACGGTAATATCAAGTTGTGTATCAGCAAATTTTATAACCCTTAAGTTTTTTGAATTTAGTATGTGGTAAGAAAATCCAACTTGTATGTGTCTATATTCATCAGCTTATTTATGTATGGTCAGCATGTGATGTTACTTATATGCTATGTGTGACATCACTACTCCCACTTCTCCAAACATTGTCACACAATACATTTTAAAATTTCAAAATAGTAAGTAGCATTTTTGGAGTTTGAACTTGGGGAAAAAAACTTTAGGGTGACCAGTACCTCTGTGCAAAATTTAGTCTGTGGGTTGAAAAACAAAGTTGTGCATAAATAACAAATAGATAAGCAAATAGACTTAAATTAAACTGTTGTAGATTTGCTTTGTTTTTGTACTAGTTTGGTGATGGACACCTTTGTCTTGAAAAGGTGCTGTAACTGTTGTGTATTTCCAAATAAGTTGCAATCCCACATAACTAACAGGAAAACCACCAGAACATTCTGAGCCATATGACCCCCCTAAAAGTGAGGTAACCTGAGCTCAGTGTGGGTTACATAGAAATTCAAACTGTTGAAGAGAATTTTAAAACAATTTCTTACTCTTATCTGGGATTTTTTTTTAAATTTTGGATGCAAACTACATGAATAACTTTTTAAAAAAGTAGGTCTATAATGTTCAGCTTGATTCTTTTTTCTGATATCCCATAATCAGTATAATTTGTTGAATATAGTTGGCATGACATAGCTCTTTTCAGTACTCTTGAACTCATGAAGATAAACATCCCAATATCATGAACACCCAAGAGAAATGTGCCAGTGGAGAAGTCATATTTCAGAGTCAATAAGCATTTGAGGAAGGCTTTAACAGTTTTTAATACCAGTGAACAGAAGAATATCAGCCTAATTCTTATCAACTGCTGTTCACATAGTTTTCTAAAATATTCTTAATGGTCATTTCCCTGCACAGTCTTCTGATACAAACTTGCAAACAAACCTCAAGGGAAAGATTTTGAAACACTTTCTTTTAGATGGTTGCTTTTTGTGAAGTTCACTTTAAAGAGTGGATTAAGTAACAAATATGAAATGTTTTGATGAGTAGATGCAAGTGGCACTGTGACTTCCATTTAATTATGTGACTGGTGATACAAATTTGTGTGATTTTTAAATGGGCGGAGTGTAACTGTTAATCACACATAGGGTTGGCTTCAAGTTTAGATGCATTCCTGTTATGTCCCTCTAGCCTTGCTTCCCATTAAACGTTATGTTTACTGTTTATCTCTAAATAAGGAAATTAATGAGAATTGTGGCTGTTAAAATTGCAACTATATAGAGAATTTATTTGTATCACTATCGTTTAATTATGATCATATGTATATTGCTCTTTTTTTAAAGAACAAATTGTATAGTCTTGACCAGGACAATGCAGCTTGTTTCTTCAGCTTTCCCCAGCTTCTTACTTGGCTGTAGCTTACAGTGGATTTCATGAAGGAGAGCTCTAATAGATGTGTTCAGTCGGGGATTAATTTTTCAGTTACAGTATGGGTGAGATGCCTCTGAGGAACGCTATAATTCACGAATGCTGCCAAAAGGAAAATGCACTGAACAAGTCATTCCTGACATGCATGAAGCCACTGAAAATATTCAGTCCTATACCTGCTGTCCTTGAACTCTTGAACCCCTCCTCCCACCTGTGCCTAATCTGCCTCAGTTCTACTTTTTATCCATATATAACCTTACAGCAAATATTCACGACCACCAAGCAGCCTGTAACAGTAGTGGTGTTCCAACAGCTTGGGCCGTGTCTCTGAGACCAGAGGAGTGGTGCTGGAGATTGCGGAATGGCCTGCGGTGAAAATTCAGGGTTCCTGTCTCGTCTTGCTGAGGGAGCCAACTGACGACACAGCAAGAGGCCTATCTCCCCATCTTGTACCATACACACCCAGACATACTCACACGCACACATGCAAGTTTGCAGGCCCCAGGATTCACACTCAGACACAAAAGGCATTTTGCAACCTGAAGGAGAATGCTGATCTACCTGTTTGCTGTTAAAAGCCCAGGCTCATTCCCTGTTAGCCCTGTGGAATGGGGGAGAAGCACAGACTCCTTATTTTCCCTGTGATTGACCTGAATCTGTTACTTCAGCCTCTTCATGTGGTGGGTTAGTGGCTTTACTGATCTATTACCAGATGAGACGGCACAGAGCAGGAAGGGGTCTAGGGTTCTACCTCACTGGCCTTGATATTATATCATACCCTAGCATTATTTATTTGCCTGGCACATGCTGTGGTTCAGCAGGGAAGTACTGGACTTGTATGGTCTCACACAGTTTATTAATGCAGAAGGATGTTCACCAGAGTAGTTCAGGTTAACTACTGTCCTTAAACATGAAACTGTTTCCTTTTGTAGATTTACCTATGCAGCTGTACAGTCAACCCATTTTAGCTGCTACTTTGCCTTTTTTGGTCCAAGTTGACACCCCCCCCCCCCACAAATTTGCTGTTTTGACTCCCATTAAAGCCCTGTTCAGTTGGGGATTAATTAGGTGATGTTGGTTTCCACAAGGACTTCATAATGAAGGATTTTTTTTTTCCCCAGTGACGTTATTAAAACAACTGAACGGTATGTAAAACGGCAGTTGGTTGTATGGAGGTGGAGTTTGGAGAAGTTGTCGGGGAGACTGGATAGATTCGAGCAGATGGCAGTGCCATCCGCAATGTTTAAGAAGCAGCCAGATGTAGAATTGTCTCTGTTCTGCTCTCTTTCTGTAGGATGCTGACACCTGGATACCAGTTTTTCCATGACACACTCCCATACGCACGCAATACATTTACGAAGTCACACATGCTGACTCACTCAATCGCATGCTCACATTCATTTTATGCATGCTCAACTAACTTTGCTGCCTGAAAGCTGGTAGTAACTTCATGGATCATTGTGTAATTAGTGTGTTTTTTTTTTTTAATGTGTTATGAAATCAATATAGAAGTTATTCAACACATATTGGCACTTAGCATATTGTCAGTTTTCTACCTAGGCTCTGCATTCTGTCCTATCCTTTTTAGATTTAAATAATGGATATACAGCTTCTTAGTCCCAGACAGTGTTTTCCTTTCATCAGCAGTTGTCATTTCTAATTTATTTTGTACGCACTAATCCAAAGCAGTGTTATAATGTATTTATCTGGTTGTACACTTTTGAAGCTGTGTGTTCAACCAAGCTGTATGTAGGCAACTGCAACTAAATACTTGACTGAACAGCAGCACTCTTGGGATTTGATGTTGAAAATGTTTTGCCCATTTTTTATATTTTAGTCATATATATATACAGTGTATATGTGTATATATATGTATATATATATATATATATATATATATATATACTCGATAACCATTAATTCTTTTAACTTAAGTACCATCATATATTGCTAGATCTGTCTTTCTACATGGTCTGAGACTGCAGGCAATGTGTCACACTGCTCAGTGGTGTCAGGGGCTCCATCTGCCACCTCTTCTCGAGAGACAGTATTTTATTGGACGGTTGGAAGGGGGGGGTGTGACCAAATTACTAATAGTGAGTATTATCTTCACACCACGTGAAAGCCCCTAAGACTGAATTTAGGCTCTGCGTCTGGATGAGCAATGAGGAAGACTGTCCCTGGTGAGCCCAGCATGGGTTGTATATGTTAATAGTGTGGTCAGTGTGCTATTGTGTTGACATTTCAGGCAAGATTTGATTATTTGTTCAGATGCATGAGAAAATGGGCACCATGTGGTGAGGCAGTGTGGCTACATGGACATTTTGAGTATTACTAAAGTTACTGTTTGCTGTTTAATGACAACAGCAGTAGAGGAACTGTCCCATGTATGTGGGACTACCGTACACTCCTCTGCAGTAGATTTCATTACATTACAGCTTCAAGTGACCAGTGTGTGAGAGTGTGGCTCCCATACAAGACTTCACCAAAATGTGGTACAGCATTCCTGGTCAGTTGGGACCCTCTGCAGGGTTCTATTAAAGTAGATGGGGTGCACACTCAGTTACCTCTTGACAGTGCAGATCTCAATTTCCTGTGGGTTCTACACATGGACCACAGACTATCCCTGACTGCTTTCACTAGAAGCTTTCTATTGCTGCTTATGCTAATCCTGCCCAGTCTTGTACCCCTATGTGAGTAGCTTTTATTATGAAGTGCTATAGCTGACTGATGGAGTGAGTGTCTCCAGGTCTGACTTGCTGAGGTTAGGTAGACACCCGCTTTGTGCATATGGGAATGAGTTCCATTGCTTAAGAGCAGTGGTGATATAGGAAGAGCCAATCTTCCTCTGGGGTAGCTACCTACTTCTAGGTTCCTGTGCTGCTTAATCCCAACACCCCATTCCTCCCTCCCCAGCAGGAGCCATAGGATTATCCCCTGTGCTCTGGGTCTGCCTTCATGGATCTGCCTATCTTTGAGACCGATTCCCCCTTTATGCCACAGTGTTCTTCAGAGGGGCTCTTTTTTTTTTTTTTTCCTTTCTTTTGTACTGATGCCTCCCATTGGGCCACATCCAGTGACAGGATGCAGGTGGAATCAGCATTGGGGGTAGAGTCTAGTCCTCACAGTCCTACCCCAGGGTCACAGGGTCAGAGTGACTTGCTCAGGCATACAAAGGGGGTCTTTTGTCCATGTTCTGAAAAGGGACTGGGGCTTCGTGAACAACAGTAACACATCCAAACCCCTCCCCATTTCCTTCCCAGATGCTTCAATGGACATGTTCAGATGGATTAGCTTAAAAACAACAAAATGCAGAAAAGAGTGCACTCATTCTCAAGGCTCTTGTATGAAATAAGAACACTAAGTTTTTGTTTGCCTGAATTTCATACAACTGACATTTTTAGGTCCCGGGGGTCCGATTGCTGGATGCTCAAGCTTTGCAAGAGATTGTTCATTGGGCGTTGCTTGGCCGATGCATTCCCTGTACAATGATGTCACCCTCTGATGGCGAGTTTAACCAGGAACACCCTGAACTCTGTCAAGCCAAGCCACAAACAATTTGTAAAGTACTTTTAGCTGGTGGTTCTCTTCCTCTGTTTTTACATGTGAATATTGGAAAGAGGAAGTCGCTGTGCTGCAGTCTCAACACCGATGCCCAGTAGCCGGAGTTGATTCGGGAAATGGATGCACTCCTGTTGTAATAGGTGACTGTGCTATATGAAGTATGACTTGGACTGGGGCTGCCTCAACCTAGTTTACCATGAAGCGATGTATGCTGTTGTGCGACGGCAAAGTATTTTTCTGCCCGCTATGACTGCAACTGTATGTCTGTCAGTCATACTCTAGTCTGACTACATGAGTATCAAGGTGATGGATTTGTGTTCCTTGCTGGAGGCCAGTATAGATGTAATGCCTGTCTTAAAGAGGCATTCCCATATACAGTACATTGTGCTGAGTAACAAGTGTAAATCACAAAACTGTCAACAGCATCTCCTGTGACTGGTCTTTAGGAATTGTGGGATGGAGTCTGCTGTTCAATTACTGGACACTGAAGAATCCCTACACAACCTTTTGGATGTTAGAAACAGCTGCTTTGAAGTAGCCATTACTAGAGGCCTTATGAGCATGGTGAGAGGTGTATATTGTGTGTACTCTGTTACAACTAGCTATAGACAGCGTGAAGTTTCTGAACTCCAAAAGTGGTGGGTAGGTTTATTTTGAACTTATCAGTCACTTTTACAGCTGTAGACTCAGACTGTCTTGTAGACTCAGATCAGCTGATCCACTCTTTTAGACACTTCTCAAGAGTGGCCCAGCAGCCATAGTTGGGTTGGCTAATGCTATAATTTCCTGCTTGGAGTATTTGTTGGTTGCCTTTGAATCATTTGTAGGACTGGCATTGGTCAGACTCCCGTGTGTGTGTGTGTGTGTTACAACTTTAGCTGATTCTGTGGTCTCCAACATTGAGCCTTTAGTTAGTTGAGCATAGAAGTGAAATCCCATCATTTGCACGTCCTCTGCAAATGCAAGTCCCTTGACGTGTCTGCTAATTGGTGCTTAGTGAGTTTTCAGATGGGGGCAAGGTGCACTATAAGTAGAAAGGGAGACGCTTGCAGGCACGTGGCTACACTTGCTGCGTTGCCATGGTGAGGGGTAGCAGCAGGCTGGTAAGATCAGTGGGTGGGGGGGGGGGGCTGTGTGAAGGTGGTTTTAAAGTGACAGGGTGGTGTGACAGACTTCCATAATTTCCTACTATATACTTATAACTCGGGCTTTGAGGACTAGTTCTGACTGCTATCAGTGGTGGCTCTCTGAAATGAACATTTGTAGAAAATTTAAAGTAGCAGATGTTTATCTGTAGCCCTCAGAACCTTGCTCTCAAAAGATTTGTGCCTGCATAAATGCACAGGACAAGGTGTCAGTTCCATACTGGTTCCCACAAGAAAAGCTTTGCCATCCACACTGAACTCTGGTTTACTGAGCCAAGGTAGCAATATCTAACCTGGTTAACTGCTCACTGGCATTCATTTAAACTGCTGTGCATTTTTTAGCTCTGAAAACTTGTTAGACCTGTGGTCAGATGCAGATGGATCAAGATCTGTATCTAAAATTTTGAAGCTGATGTGCTCTGCAATGTTAAAATGTGTATTCTTTTGTTTACCCTACAGAGGATTTTATCCATTGTAGTGTCTACTTGTCCAGCTGATGATCCTAGGGCTGGTAGAGGTCAGTGGTGCAGCATGTCACCTGGCCCAATGTAGCCTCAGGGAAAGCCAACAGCCCTGGTTCCTTTTTCCCTGTTCCTCATTATCAGGCAGCACACTCTGGCTGTGAGATCCGGGCAAGCTCTGCATGTGTAGCTAAATTTGGCTCTTGCCATTTTGCATACGGCTGTGCAGCAGGCTGCAATTAAAGGCACTTCCTGTTTTGTGTGCTGTGTTCAGTTTTGCTGCCATCACTAGATCTTCTCTGCTTGTGTTCCAAAACCTGATGATGCCTTCCTTGGCCCTGCTAGTATTGTTCACACCATTGTCCAGTCTTGTTTGCCTCTTTGGGTTTGAATTAAAAATGAAAACCCATAGTTCATTAGGCTTACTGGTTGTGCTACTCAACTGACACTTCAGTCTGTCTATACAAAACTTGTGCTGGTGAACAGGCAGAAGGCTATTTTGGTTGACTGCAGTGTGAAATTGGAAGGTTCCTACAGTTTAGTGTCCATTCTGCTACTCAGACTGACACAGTTTATGGTTGTTCCTGAAGCCTGGCTTACATCAGCACTCCAACTCTTCCTTGGAGCTGCCTGTGTGCTGCAAAGGTCATCAGTAATAGTTTGAAAATGGAGGACAGTATGTGTGGTGCCACCCCCGCCTGGGGGGCCACGTATACTCCAAACGTCTTCTGACACAGAGAACCACCAGCTCTTCTGTTTCCTGTCTGTGGCTTCGGAAAATCTGCGTCAGCCACTTCCCTTTTCTCTTTTTTTAATACTTAACTTCCTGTTAGCAAGTTTTCAAATGTGACATGGCTGGAAGGTCTTCTGGTGAATGGGCACCACACTGGGTGTTGCACAAGCAGGGCACTGGTGTGGGTTCATGTGAGTAGCAGTGGGCATTGTTGCCTATCAAGCTCTCACTGAGTGTGGTGCCTTGCCTTGTAAAGTGTTGTTCTCTTGCAGTCAGCCATATTTACTGAAGGGGCTTCAGGGTTTTTCATTTAAGTGTTTCTAACCTTTCTACCTCTACAGTGTTTCTGATATATCCGATTAAAACATTTGAGTGGTAGTATAATGATCATACCCCCTACCAATGGAAATCTTTTTATCTGTTTCTAACATATAATCTTACTGCTGTCTAGTCTCAGCTGGGAATCCTCTCTGCTTCTGCACCACACCACAATGATGGATGGTGCAAAAAAAAAAAAACACTGGATGCTGACACCCTGTCCTCCTGTGTGTCCCCTCTGTCTCCTGGTACCTCCACTCTAGGTCTGCTGCCTGCCTGTCTGCCTCACCCATCCACCCACCTCTGTGGTGCTGATGGTACGAGCTGACCTGTGACATCCCCAAGAGAGGACACCTACAACCCCTTCAGCATGTCTGGGATCCAGGTGAGGGAAAAGGCCATACAGAGCTCACTGCTTTGCCCTGGGGCAACCAGCTTGGCTGGCAACTCCTGTTCAGTGAGAGGCACTCTGTTCTCAGAGGGGTCAGATATCTGTTTGCATTTTCCTGCTTCAAACAGAAACATTTGCCTATCTATTTTTGTTTTGATCTTTAACCAACTCAGACCATGGCTCTCATTGGTTTCTCATATTTAAATTCATTTGCGTTCCCACAAGAGTATTGTTGAACAATTCCAGGTGAGCTGTGACTCTGCGTGGTCAGCTCCAGGACTGTGGGGTCAGCCACTGATCCATCCCTATCTTTGTGTACTGGAACAATGTTCCCTTTAGAGCAGCTTTCATTTGAGGTGGTTATCAGCCCCTCCTCCTCTTTGAATAAATTTGAATAGGGTCTGAGTACCTGCATGGGTGCCTAGTTGTGTCCTAATATGCCATCTTGCATTCCCTCTCTCATCTTTCCTTTCTTTTTGAATGCTTTAATGAGTTTGAGTAGAGCGTGTCTTGTGATGGCACCTAAGGTATGAGATGGCAGCCAGTGCTGTTATTTTCTTATTCAAATGGCCCTCAACCCCATCCCATGTGACATCAGTGCATGTTCTCTGCCCACCTAGACAACATGGCCACCTGGAACTGAATGTGTTGCCAAATACAACTTCCAGGGCACAACAGAGCAGGATCTGCCTTTCAGCAAAGGTGATGTCTTAACCATCATTGGAGTCACTAAGGTAAGCTGCTGCAGTTGTTATGGGAACAGAAAGTTTGGGTAAGCTGTTTCTGTGAGCATGAACTCCAGTGAATGGTGCTGATTTGCCCTGCTGTGTGTTGTCAGGCTGCAGCAGCCAATTACAGCATTCTCCATTTCTAAAATGGCACATGTGACCTATAATTAAGGCAGTCACTTGTAACACGTTTAGCGGCAGAAAGAATGGAGATTTGGAAACACAGCAGCACAGCTTTATGGCACTGGGGGGAGAGTTGGGCTAAACAGTTGTGTTAAAGTGCTTTGGTCAACTAAAAGTTATTGATCATATTCTGGGTTCTGTATTTTTAACAGTTTGGTTTTTTTCAGGACCCCAATTGGTACAAAGCCAAGAACACAGTGGGGAGAGAGGGCACCATCCCTGCCAACTATGTGCAGAAGCGGGAGGGGGTTAAATCAGGGGGCAAGCTCAGCCTTATGCCGTAAGTATGGAGGAGTAAGCATGCATGCAAGTATACACACGTGTGCACCTTGGGAGACTGGTGTTTAAGAGCTAAATTGCACGGGGCTGTGATTGATCCCTCCTGCAATTGTAGCCTGATTAGGTTGTCACTCCCCTTGGTCTTCATGAAGAGCTGCTGTATTCTTCTCAGAAATTATTTGTAAAAGGTTGGTAGCTGATTTGTTTGTGGTCCTGCTGTTTTGCACCTGCTGCAGTTCCTTGTTTGCTCTGTTGTGCATCTAGTGCTGCTGATGACCTCGTCAAAGTGGGCTGTATGTTGAGAATGGCTCCAGCACAGTTGTTTCCTCAGCCAGTGTATCTCAAACTACAGCTCCAGTATCCCTGCAGGCCTGTGCTGGTGTAAGGATGGTCAGACTGTGTGTTGTCAAGATGTAGTTGAGTCTGGTCTCCCTTTCTGTGCTTGCCGTTTGGGTTTCAGCCAACAATTGTCACACCTTTCACAGTGAGGCCCTGCTTCCTGCCTGCCCCTTGGTGGTGGAAGTGGGCTGCACTCCATTCCCCCCCACTAACAGCAGTGTGAGAACAGTAGCCCAGTCACTTCTGTGATTCCGTTTCACACTCAGTGTTAACTTTTTTTTTTTAGCAACTCATTTTCTGTAAGTTATATTGCTTTAACTGCACTTAGTGCACAGTAACAGATGAGTTCACTGCTGTCACTGAAGTCAAAAACCCCAAAGGCTGACATGCTTCTGATACAAGATGTTATTTTGATGGAATTTTAGGACCAAAAATAATCACAGTATTTTTCAGTTTAATAGGATAAGTACTTCTGAATCACACTGTGAAACCAAGTGTTTGATTCTTGTTTGTTTTCAGGAACAGTGACTTGGTTCATTGGCCCATTGTTGTTTAGAGCCCCCTGCAGGTGTGAGATTCTGACATGCTGTTCCCTTATTTTTTACTATTTCAGTAAAGGAGAACTGAAAGTGACTGCAAAGGGGTCATCTGACTCCTTGTAAGGCAGCAGGTACCATAGTGGTTTCACACAAACTTCAAACTGAAGGTTTCAGGTTCAAGGTCTGGGAGGGTCCCATCTTTAGTAATAATGCAATTTTTTGAACAGAAATATCTAGCTGTGTAAGGAGCAAATAATGATGATAAATAATACTAAATTAAGTCTTTCCAGTGTTTCATGCACCCCCCCACCCTCTGGTTTAGGAGAGCAATGCATCACTGTACCCTATCTGACTTCTCTCTAGAAGCTGCATTTTCTTGTTGCCAAGATGTTTGCAAACTGCAGTCCCTAGGCCAGCGTGCAGGTTTTTTTGTAGGGCTTCCTGTTTCTGTTTGAGTTGCATGCACAGTCAGATATAACTGCTGGAAGGATGCACTCTTGATTTGGCTACATCTGACTTGAGCCTGCCCATCTTCTGTGTCCACACAGTCAAAGCAGCCAATGTTTTGGCTGACCTGGCATCTAGGTGTGCTTTTATTTTTATTAGCAGTGTCTATAGCAACCTTTTTCCAGGGACTGCTTGAGTGCAGAGTGCATCAAGTAGTGATTCCTGTGTGAATCCCCCTCCAACACACTGCGTACACATTTTACAGAAAGACATTATTTGTCCAAGCAATCAAATGCATGTTGCTCATAATATGCATTTTGACTGCCTTGCTGTATGTTGCTTGTGTGAAACATTCAAGATCTTCAGCTTCCTGCCTGTCACCCCTCCCCCATCCATTTTCCAGATGGTTCCATGGGAAGATCACCCGCGAGCAGGCTGAGCGGCTGCTTTATCCCCCAGAGACAGGCCTCTTCCTTGTGCGGGAGAGCACCAACTACCCTGGGGACTACACACTGTGCGTCAGCTGCGAAGGCAAGGTGGAGCACTACCGCATCATCTACCACAATGGCAAGCTCTCCATCGATGAGGAGGAATACTTCCAAAACCTCATGCAGCTCGTTGAGGTGAGATATTTGCTGTTCAGGCTATGAAACCTCCTCAACACCATGCAGGTGTACAAAGGAAAAGCTATAAACTGCTGATTCTTTTCAGATGAACCTCAGTATAAAATTGCATTAGTTGTTTTCAGTCACCAGCTCTGACCTTGTTTTGCTATCAGATCAGCTGTTTTTTTTTCTTTCCTGGAGAACTTAAAGCAAGTCTGTCTCATCACACTTCATATGCTGTACTTTTTTAGTTTTTAGTCAGCAGTCCTAAAACTGTAAGAATGTCCTTGCATTTAGTGTGTTGTTGTTGGTGTTGTTGGTGTTTTAGACCTGCCTATTGTGTGTCGACACCCATGTTCGTGTTCTGAGTATTGTGCAAATGTTCTGTCAAGACAGTATGGCTGTGGCTAAATTCCCAGGCCAGCACTACATAGTCAATTTGTGGGAAAAGACAGGGTTGGGGCATAGAAACCTGAAGTGCATTTCTTAAGATTTGTGAAATGGATAGAAAATTCAATCCAATTAACATCAACAGTAATTAAATATTTTCTAGAGGTTCTCTGAGTCTATCATGGGATTGCTGTCCTTTATATTTTTTCTTTTTTCTGTACCTCTTGACACTTGACAAAGCCATTTACCACTTTCCTCAGAACAGTTAAAATCTGGCACATTTTTCTCATTCCGTCCCATTTCTGCCTCTTTGTAATACGGCTCGTTACAGCATTCCTCACATTCTTGTGTGTTCTCTTGTGACATTTTTCCCTTTGCTCTCCATGTGGGATGTGTGGTAAACCCTAATGGAGCCCTCTTGTCCCCTGTTCCAGAAATGTAAACCTGTCAGCACTGGAATAGTGCAGCTTGCACT
This sequence comes from Arapaima gigas, assembly GCA_900497675.1. Taxonomy (NCBI): domain Eukaryota; kingdom Metazoa; phylum Chordata; class Actinopteri; order Osteoglossiformes; family Osteoglossidae; genus Arapaima; species Arapaima gigas. The sequence goes on along the minus strand of UFQX01000342.1, from coordinate 164,353 downwards.
GAGGGAGGTAGCATCAGATTAGCTGATTGACAGTCAGTGGTTACATGTGGTCTGTCCTTCGTCACTCTTGCCTGCTGAGGAGGACTAGGGGTGTTGGTTCTGCTACTCTGTCAGACATTCTCCCGGCAGTACCCCCTCAGAGTGTTGGCCAGAGGGGCAGTTGCGGGTTTAATTCCCAAGTGGGTTGAATATTTATAACACCCTTCTGTATTTACCTGCTTCTCCACCCTGATGGTGCTCTTGCCATGTGTAAATGCTTTCCCACTGACACCGGCAGGAGAGACCATCCCCTGAGGCACATTTTGTCAGTTAGCAGAATCTAGTCAGTACCACAACAGGCAAATCTTCCTGCTCCACCCGGTCTGCCCTTTGGTTACGCACACAGGGTAGGGGTTGAGGAAGTGCACTTGTCCAACAGTTTCCAGGTTCCTAACCCAGGAGAGGAAATAATGTTTTACAGTTGGGGGGGGGGGAAAAATCCAGGTATCTGTGTGAATCAGCACAATTTATGTATCTGTTCAGGTTACTTTTTAAGTGAAAATGAATGACAAAGGGTGGTGCATGTTTCTGAACGCACATTTTTAATGTGCTTATTTTTTCAGTTGAATTCCCAGCAGCTTGCACATGACATCCTGTTTCTGTGTGCGCATGCACGAGAAGAGTATGAGAATGAGACATGTGATGCTGTACAGCCAGCTGCAGGGTGTGATGCAGTTCCCGGAACAACTCACAAACAGGAAGTGGTTAAGCGGAAGGGTTGAAGAGCAAGTTACAGATAATTTAACCAGAGAGAACAATATTCAAGGCCAAGCAGCTCGAGACCCTGCGGGCCGCGTTCGCCACCACGCCGAAGCCCTTGCACTACCTTGCATCGTGTGTGTGTGTGTGTGTGTGTGTGTGTGTGTGTGTACACACGTATATGTATGCATGTCTTACTTGCAGATTGTTTGCCCATGTGTTTGTGTCAGTGGACACTTTTTTTAACATATACAAAAGTGCAAGAACTTTATAAAATCCCACACTAAAATTGGAAAACGTCAAAGTGAGAGATCATTTTTTCCTGGAAATTGTGAACTACACTATTAAAACCTGCCCCTTCTCCACATGTTCATTTTAACGTTTCTGAAGAGAGAACTTGGCTCCAATTTTAGTGTGAAGCGTTTGGCACTTTCCCTTGGAGTTGCTCACTAACGGAACAGGTTTCAAGTGATTGATGTTACGCTGCCCCCTAATGGACAGTATATTGCATTGCTCATTGAGTAATGATTTAAAGGCATATTTATGGGTAAAATGTTACAATTCTTATAGTCCCATTGACTGGCTACAGAACTGAGGTTCAGGTTTTGGTCTGAATGCCTGTGAGTGACCTTGAAGCTGTCCTACAGCTCCTGCATTTTTGTGACCAACAATGGGGACCCCCCCCCCCCCCCCC
>UFQX01000342.1:63379-162893 GCA_900497675.1 Arapaima gigas | reverse complement strand
AAAGGGGGCCCCCCCCCCCCCCCCACAACACACACTCTCAGAAGACATGTGAAGAAGTGAGGCAAAGCGCCCCCTCCCCCACACACACCACTGAAAATGTGACCCTTGTCTTCTGTTTGTAGCATTACACCAGAGATGCTGATGGCCTCTGCACCCGACTCATCAAGCCAAAGCTCATGGAGGGGACGGTAGCAGCCCAGGACGAGTTCTCCAGAAGTAAGGCCAATGCTGTTGGGTGGGTGTGGGGTTGCAGGGGAGAATAACCTCAGCATTTGTTTGCATACTTTGGAATGAAGCTCAAAGGGCATCTGGATAGCTGATGTCTCTGATTGCGAGCAGTCCCCTGTGAAGCATGCTCTTTTTCCCTTCCTGTTTGGCAGTTATGTTTTGCTCTGTTGCTATAGAAGGGAGGCCCTTGACCCTTTTTTTTTTGGTCATATGTATGAACTGCCAGCCAAGCTGGTCTTCAACCCCCTTTGTCCTCTCCCCACAGGTGGCTGGGCACTCAACAGGAAGGAACTTAAACTCCTTCAGACCATTGGAAAGGGGGAGTTTGGAGGTACTTTTTTTGCTGCTTTCAATGAACAGATGTAGTGTTACAAGGACAGTGACAGATCTGAGTTTCTGCTCATTTTATCCCTCAGATGTGATGGTAGGCGACTACAGAGGAATGAAGGTGGCAGTCAAATGCATCAAACATGATGCTACCGCACAAGCTTTTATTGCTGAGGCTTCTGTGATGACGTGAGTTGCACACATTCTAGGGACATTCCAACAAATTCTGCTTTATGTCATGGTTTTTTTTTTTTTTTTTTTAAACCAACTTCTGTACTATAGTAGTATAATTTTTGGTCTAGAAAATTTAGTACAAAATAATCTGAATAAAGTCCACACAATAATAGGTGTGTGTGTGTGTGTGTGAGAGATGGAAAGCACGCATGGGCAGCTATGTTAACATCCCTCTCCTCCCCAGGCAACTGCGACACAACAACCTGGTGCAGCTCCTGGGGGTCATTCTTGAGGAAAAGGGCAGTCTCTATATCGTCACAGAGTACATGGCTAAGGTTGGTCAACCTAGCTGCTTTCTCATGGTAGTTGTGTCCCAACAGTCCTCAAGTGTTTGGAAGCTCCCATCAGGTCCTATAACTTCACTGATTCATGAGTTATTTGAAAGGAAGTTAGTCGTTTGACTTTAGCTGGGAAGATTAATCTGCTTGTAGAAGCAAGGAGATGTCATGTTTCATATCACAGATGACTATCATAAGGGGGATAGAAGATAAACTGAAGCCCATGTAGCATGCAGGTCCCTACCCTGTCCTTTCAAACATGTCCATTTCATTGTAAGACTGAACAGACAAATGTTCACAGGCTAAAGTTCTCATGATGATCAGACTTCCAAACACTACTAACCCAAGTTCTGTCTGCTGTTTGTCTCCACAGGGCAGCCTGGTGGACTATCTGCGTTCCCGTGGCCGGACCGTGTTGGGAGGGGATTGCCTCCTCAAGTTCTCCCTGTTAGTGTGGTTGTGTTTTGCCTGTTCTGTTTCCCAGTTGTCTTCACCCTTGCCACTCCTTGTGCTGTGTTGTGTTGACTCCTCACTTTCCTTCCTCTTCCCATTTTTGTCACCTCCTCAGGGATGTATGCGAAGCCATGGAGTACCTGGAGGCCAACAATTTTGTCCACCGAGACTTGGCAGCCCGCAATGTACTGGTGTCTGAGGACAACATTGCCAAGGTCAGCGACTTCGGCCTGACCAAAGAGGCATCATCCACGCAGGACACAGCTAAGCTGCCTGTCAAGTGGACTTCACCTGAGGCCCTTAGGGAGAAGGTACTCTGTTCTGCTGTGTCTAAGTTTGTGCTTGTGAGATCATGTGTGTTTGTCAAATAACACTTTACAAGCTGTTGAAATATTCCTCTTGATATGCAGAAGTTCTCCACCAAGTCAGATGTGTGGAGCTACGGCATCCTGCTGTGGGAGATCTACTCCTTTGGCCGTGTACCTTACCCCAGAATTGTGAGTGCAGCTCTAACTCTGTATGGGCTCCTGACTTTTCTTGTATAAACAGCTTCATGAACTTCCATCTTGCTGATTTGTCTTTTGGTCTTTACCCTTTAGCCCATTTTTGATTTCTCTTTTACTTGACACTTACGTGGATACTCCCTGCTTAAATAGTTATTGCATAATCTCTCCAGCAGAGGGTGATGTTGCTACAGTCAACAAACTGTCTAAAACCTTTTTGCACATTACTGAAATTGTCCTCTGTTTATGTCTACAGCTAGATTGTCACACTGTTAGTGTGTTGATAAGCTGCCGTCCAGGCTGGATCAAATGTCTTGAGGACATGTTGTATAGCCTGAGGTCTTCTACTGCACTTACTGTGAATATTGTGGAGCACAAAGTTTAATGCTGTTCAGTAATACCCCAAACTTGTGTTTTGCTCCACAGCCCCTAAAGGAGGTTGTGCCCCGAGTGGAGAAGGGCTACAAAATGGATCCGCCAGATGGCTGTCCGCCAGTGGTCTATGATATCATGAAGCAGTGCTGGACCCTAGACCCTGTGGTGCGGCCCAGCTTCCGCATGCTGAGGGAGAAGCTGCAGCATATCATGGCCAAGGAGCTCTATCTGTGAAGAGCCCATCCTGAGAGGCTGAGAGAGAACAGGACAGCATCTGCCTTGACTGGGGGAGGGGGGGCACCCCTAGACCTATACCAGCACTCTGGGACTGTAGACTCCTCCCAGCTATAACACACAAGGCTCCCCATACTCATTTAGTTGTATAGCATATTCCAGAGACCATTTTGTTCTAATTTTTCTCCCCCCCCCCTCTTTCTCAAAGCATGGCAAGGATGGGGGGTGAGGCAGGCCTTTCCTTTCACACCTTGTTGCTTCTGGAAACCCCATCCACTCTTCATTCCCTTTGTTTGAAGCTGGTCCTGGCAGTATGCTTTGCCCCGGGGCACACTGTATGAAAGTCTGTGTGTTTGTCTGTCACAACATACGTGTGTGCCTGTATTTTGAGGGGCAGGGCTGAGGCCTTTGCTCTGTGCCCAAGTGCCTCCAGACTGCTGAGGTCCAGCCTCCACCCTCTCCCCTGGCCCTGCTCATCCCCCTCCACAGACTATTTTTATTCTTTTTTTTAATGATTTTTTTTAAAATGAATTTTCAGTTTATTGGCTTTCCTCCTTTTCCTGCCTCATGGAGACAAGACGTCTGTCCCACACCATTGATATGGAAACAAGACCAGAGAAACTCGAACCATGTGGCCCAGCTGCTTTGAAAAACATTTGATGAATAAAATGTGGGTTTGTTTTATATTAAAAATATATATAAGAAAATAAGACTTAAAATATGACAAAAGACCCAAAGATTGCTGAAGAGGCAAGAGTAACATGATACAAGTGTACCCATGAACCTCTAGCAGGCTGTGCATGCAGTGGGGCCTTGGTTTACTGTCCGTGCTATTGATGTCAATTGTTTTATTATGCTGCCATAATTACCAATAAACCATTTACGTCTGCCAGTTTGGAGAAAACAACAAACAACTGGAAAATGTACAGAAACATACAGGTCTTGTGTTTAATTAGGTGACCTTTCCCTCTCAGCTTGTTGCCAGGGACACTTATGCCCATTCAGTCCAGTGATCAGACCCATAACTTCTGTCTGGTTAATGACACCACATACTTCAGGGATTGCAGGATTAATAAGATGGGGAATGTGCAAGTAGTTAAGTCTTATACAGACTCTTTAATACTGAATTACCTCATTATCTATGTAACTTGGATGCATTTGTAAGGTGCATTTGGCAATTTTAAGGCCTCCTCTGAGCAACGTGGGTCAAAACTTATATTTTCTGAGGTAAACATGCAGTTAACCCATGTTAAGTCTGTTGGGATTTGGAAAGGCAACCGTAGCAAGTGGTGTGACCTGCTGTGCTTTGGGCTGTAGGGGTCATCAAAAAGGACACCTTCACCCTGTTTTGTGGATTCCAGTTTGGCCGGTGGTTGGATGTGCTGAACTGAAGGTGAGGTAACCTTGGAGCAACTTTGCAGGAACCCAGCAGGTAAAGAGGTTCTTCCATTATGGCAGCAGTGTGCCAGACATGCAAACAAATGCAAACACACGCTCTCTCTCTCTCTCCCATTGTGATCCTCCCTGGACAAACACATTTGATGAACCATTCTGCCTAGAAGAGGAGCAGCTCTGTTTGCATGAAAATGCATTGAGGGATCTCTGTTCCCCTGTGTTTTAATTTTTGCAGGTCTGTTTTTATGGAAGTACAAATAATTGTCTAATTTACTACTTCCCTTTGGCTCCTTTTTGTGTCCCTGCTGCTTCACATGTGGAGCCTGCAGTGGTACTCTTAGTCTTTTATAGTGCTCCAAATAATGCTGCTTTGAGGAGGTCAGTGAAGAGATGGACAGTAGCGGTGTAGCCAGTTAATTGTTGCAGAGATTTGCCATTAGTGTTTGGTTTTTCAGGGTGCTCCGTTTGCATTGTACCTCACACAACTTGAAATGCAAACCTATTTGTTCTGGCTCAAATACAGGTTGATTTATGAAATCTTGGATCTAGTTCTGAGGTTTGGCTGCTGCTTGAAAAATAGGTTGTTGCCAAGAAGGAACCCTGGATACTGAAATCCTGTCCAGTCCTTGCTGTACCTTCTCTTCTAATTCACAGTGTGCTCCATTTGTGTTTATTGGCCTGATGGCTCTCATTTATTGGCGCCTTTCAGTCCTGTGCCCATCCAGAGTCAGACTGGTAGCTGTGCTTTGACATCAGTTCTCCTGGGAGGAGGAGCAACAGACAAGTCATTTGATAGAGAAACACTAATGCAAAAGCCAAGCCACTTGTGAGAACGTGGGAATGGCTGCTGCTTCTTGCTAGTAGCCACCTCAACAAATTTGACCTGTTGGTCAAAATAATGTGAGTAGGTCAACATTTTAATGTACGTTATTAATTTGTTGTCCTCTTACAAAGGCAAGCTTATATGCACAATTTGGTGATGTCAGTCCTACTCCTTAAAGAAATTGACTTGAAATGCCCTAAATATACATCAGCATACAATATACTCCATGTTGAGTGTAAAGTCCAATTTTTTAAAATCTTTAAATCTTTTTGATACTGGTTTGCTTTTTAATAATTCAGTCTTGGAAGTTTACTGTGTTAAAATCAATTTGTACTGCTTTAATGGCTCCAGTGCAGTTTTCTTTATTTTAAATATGTGGACTCGGTATAGGAATGATGCCAATTAAAATGTAAATTGCTGTTCAACAATAGAAACACTGGTCAAAGTACATTTAGAATCCTGAAGTTGACTAGTACACAAAGGTGGTATGAAACTCAATTGTTCACATTTCTTTTGAGAGAAAAAAAAAAAAAGAACTTCTGTTTAAAACACTTTAGAGAACTCTACAAACAGGTGTTATAGTTCCTGGCCTTTTTCTCAATACCACTCCCCCCACCCCATGCATCACTGTTGATGTCCCAGTTAGGTGACACTGTCTTGCCTGTGGTAATTGTGGGGAAAATAACATCAATCATTGAGTATCCCAATACTACAGCTTTTGAGTTCCTCATGCTCCACTCAATTATGATGTCCAAATTCCACAGTTGTACCTTAACTCATGACAATGTTTAAGCTGAATTTTTATGCAAAAAATCAAATATTAAAGAAGACAAGTTTGTGATTTATCTATGTAAAATTAGAACCCTTCTATATAATGCAAAAAATCTGGTTTCACTGAATGATGGTGCCATGTCCAACACAAGATATCAGTATTTGTCAAACGTAATCTTCTCTTACACAGAGCAGTATGCCAGATCTTCCAAATTTCTGGCCATTTCCAGGCCTGGATATTTTAATGGTGCAGCTCATTGCTCTTCTGAATGATCTACAATGTGCCTGTTTGACATGCTGTCAACTCCATTGAGGCTTTTTGTGCCTTTAGTGGACCTTTTCATACAAGGGTAAAAAACCTGGTCATATTCACTATCTGACAGAGGAAACTGTCTAGTTTTATTAAATGATCTGCTGGTAACACTTCCTTTGCTGTCCTAGATGAGTGTTGGAACACTTTAGTCAAGCCACAATGATGGAAGGCTCAGCTTCTAACCAATTAGCTTCAGGAGGACTGGGAATGTGGTGGAATGTGGTACAATGTGACCATAATGGCTTTTGTATTGGTGTTGTAGTGGGCACTGGGCCCAGCTGTGCTTATTCTAGTGCTGACAGGGGGTGTTTCACGCACCTGCCTCACATTGTGACCAGTTGGCCCTCTCTGACTTCATACCAATAACTAAAAGTAATCTGTTTCTTCAGCCCAATGTCTCTGCAGCAACCATCCTCTCTTGTTGACCATTGGTGGAGACAGGAGGCATGGCATTCATGATGCGCAGTCCTGAACATGCACCACTTCCCAACTCTCATCAGCTCTTTCATCTTCTCACCTGCCTTGTCTCTCTGGGCCGCTGTGACTCCACTCCTATTTCAGGTCAATGGCATCTTGGTTGCTGTGTACAGTCCTTTGTGTAGTCCACATGGTTTGCTGCATGAGAGTAAGGAGGTTGCCCTGTGAGCAGACTTTGAAACGCTCAAATACCATTCGAACACAACAGGATCGTGTTGTTTAATAGAAAACACACAACCTTTCTGCAAATGAACATTGCAAAGAACACTGACTATGTTTTTGATGTTTTTTCCACTATGTGATGTAACACTTTTTTTGGTTCGTGGCTTGGGGCATGGACACTGACTGTTGTCATACATTTGACTTTGAGAGATCAAGGTTCCCCGCGTTGGAGGAAACACATCTCCTCACTTGTCAGACCACATTTGCACCTCTACCATGATATTTTGCCCACTGCTCTCTACTCATTGTCTGCCTAAGTAGGGGGCACTATGCCAGCAAATGTCTGGTATGGAGTGACTGAATGTAAACCCATCTTTCCATCTCCCCTGCCATAAGGTTTCCACTGCCTAAAATTACATATAAACCTCTTGGGTCCTTAACCAGTTCATGGGCACTGGAACCATGGTTTACAAATGCAGAATTGTCCTTGCCACCCACTTGCATACCCCTGACTAGAATCCCCCCATGACCAGTGTGATCTAAACTGCCCCACTGCACAAACTGGCTGTCTTATTATTCAAATGGGCTGAGCTTAAATAGTTTCATTTTAGTACACTTTGGAAGGTTTCAAATATTTGGCCAAAAATTGCTTTAACTTAAACATGCATATATGAGACACCACTATATTTTATTTGGCAGAATTATCATAACCATTCAAATCTCTCAATTTCCAGTATTGCATCTGAGCAGATGCTAAAAGCTCTGTTCAGGAAAATGACTGAGTCCTTTGACATCATGACAGGATGTACCCTTTTGCCTGCAGCCACTGCTGCTTGCCCCAGCTCCCCTGCGCATGATGTAAAGAGCCCAGTTATGAGGTCATCCTGCTGAGGGGACACCGGGCCAATATGGTTAGGGGAGAGGCCTGGGAGATATGTGTTCTCCTCCCTGTGCCTCAAGCAATTCTCTCTGGTTTTTTGAAAAGGAGGCGGTCTTGAAGAGGGGATATAATCCAGTGGAAAAGCATCTTTAGTTGACAGTATATTAATGTGCTGCTCTTGTTGATTTGTGGTGCTTTACCAGTGTGACATGTGACAATCTGAGCTGTGTGCAGGCATGACTTGGAGCTTCCAGAATCATGTCTGTGAGGTTAACGTGTCCTGGCAATATACACAATGACATATATGGATAATTGCATACTCTCCCCTTTACTGCTGTAATAACATGTAGAAGGTTGTTTTTCACCTTCCCCTTTCATATTGACTGCAAAAAAGCCATAAAGATTTTATTTTATTTTTCATCACCAATACTCAAGCCAAGCCACGTGCATTATGTAAATTCCAAAGGAATTTTTACTTACTGTTATTTCTTTAACAGATTACTATACAAAGCAGTGTGAAACAGCTTGAAGTTGAGCAGAGCTAGATATTTCACTGAAGCTGTTGCATTCAGTTTTCTCCTGACATCAGCTGCCAGTGTTAGTGGACGTATTTTGGTAAAGTTTCGTGTTTGCTTTGTCGATTTGTGCTTCATCTCAGCTGCTGAAAACATTCCACCAACGCTTTGTTGCTTTTGTTTTTACCGAATTGCAAGACCTTGTGTCAGCAGACTGCATTCTGACAGGGTGTTCCACCAGATTTCCAAGTGTTAACACTCAACCAGAACAAGTGCATTCAGTGTGATGGAAACCTGAATGTTAACTTTCAGCTGATATTACTACTTTCACCAAGAGAGTCAGAGATATGAGTTGTGTCTTGTTTTTCTATCTAAAATGTAAAATTGAGTACATAAACACAGAAAAGCTAAAGGCACACAAGCATGAATTTAAATAGTCATTTCCTGCCTGCAGTAAGGTTACGAAAGATGAGTGTGTGACCCAGATACAGAAACTGATGTGCATTCACGTGTGTGTGCATGCTTTTGTATGTTTGGGCCCAGGGCATGTGCTGTGTATGCCTGTGTTGTTGACAGGCCGTGTCCGCCTCCTCACTGGCTCATGTGACCTGGACGCCGCTCAGACCCACGGTTGATAGTGAAGGGAAGGTTACTCATCCACCAACAGAGCTGTAGCTGCAGTGGCATGCTGGGCTCACGTGGCTGTTGCGGTGTGCCCTAACCCCTTGCTAGCTGATGGGAGTAGAGGCCCCCAGGGGCTTGGGTTTGCTGTCCTGTTGACTGAATACGGAGTGAACAGAGGTTATATTTGGGAAATGATGGGCCTAAATGCACTCTGTAGGACAACAGGAATCTCAGATGTCCTGTTTTTTCCATTGGGGTTTATTTCTTGGGAGATCTGATGGCCAGTTGAGCTCCACAATCCACTGGTGCAGGAGAATGTGAGCCTGGGAAAGGGGTTGTGTAAGCATGTGACATTATCTATTGTGAAGGTCTTCAGTCACTGTTTCCTCTGGAGTCCAGCTGCCAGTATTGCTTTATAGTAAGTTCCTAGTCTCATCCAATGTGTTCTGAGTTGATGAGGGAGAGAACTGCTCTGTGCTTCATCAGATGTAGCACCGTCAATTAAGCTTTTTCTTGAGCAGTGGCATTGAAGGTCATGCAGCTGGGCAGTTGGATCAGATCATGTCCAGTGTCATATTTGCTCTCCAACTCGGGGTTCTTAGAGCACCATCTCCTGTTCAAGTCACAGTCGATAAAAGCAGAAGACATGTTTAGAAACATCTGGTGGTGTATCCAAATCTGGGTGTTTATGTTGGCTCTCTCTGGTCCCCAGGAAAACTGAACCATGTGTACTGTCTGATGTCCACCCATCACCCTTTGCATTTCGCTTTGCGAAGGGCGGGAACGTGAGGTTTAAAGGTTCCTAATACATTGGCTTTGGAGAGAAGTTCAACTCTGGCCTGTAGCGAGGAGAGCTGTCAAGACGCTGTGTCTGGCACAGAGGTGATGTGACTGTAAGTGACGTCAGCGAGATCAGGGCAACTTCTTCAGAGCTCCTTGTGATTCTAATAAAGATAAATGGTCCCCCATCTCAGCTGCCTCTTCCTGGAGCCAGCAGCCTTGTGAACCTGTCTACGATGCTACAGTTAAAGAAAGTGACATGAGTGGTTTATAGATTCAAAATTGAAAACTTGCATTCTACCCTGGGGGATGTTCCTTTAGTGGGTTAACCTACATATAGACAGGGGATCCGGGCTGTTTTGAGTGAGAGCAGATTGCAACTAAAGTGTTCTGTCAATGCAAAAACAAAGTTGCTACTTGTTTTTGTAACTGTATAAATGAAACGCAAGGTGTTCATGTTTAAAACAGAATTCCAGGAAATCTATCACTGCACAAAGCATGTTGCCTAAGTTATGCCCATGGTTCTCCAAGGTCTTGACCAGCTGTACTCTTGGGGGTAAGCACTTCGAGAGCCTGTGTGATCATTGCCCAGCCCAGGCCTTGGTACCACGGAGACATAGAGGTTCCCAGCTCAGCCCTGCCATCCATGTGGAATCATTTCAGAACCATTTGTCCACCATTAGTGATGGCTAGTTCTCTCCACTCTTCTGTCATAATTGGACCTTTCTCTTGACTTGTGAAGCATTCAGATCTGTCAAGTCTGACCTTTCATAGTTCAGGTTTTTAAGACCATTTTTGTTCACTTTGTTGGCCTGCACTTACTGTGGGCTATATTTTATGGTACAGTTTGTAGAAGCTCCCCTGTTATCAGGCAAAGTTGCCTGCGTGTGTGTGTGTGTGTGTGTGTGTGTGTGTGGTTTTTTTCTTGTTTTTTTTTTTTAAGCTGAATTGGTAGAACTGGGTTTTTGTCTGTGTGCATCAGTGTGATCTTAGTGAGGGTGGAGAGCTATTTCCACAGTATACCTGATGTGCACAAATTGCAGGAAATTCTGAGCAGAGAACCATGTGATAGGCTGCAGATGAAGATATGGAGGCAGGAGGGGGTGAGAGGGACAGTGGATGCACTGTCTAGTGGGCGGGCCGACTGTCTGCCAGCCTGTCTTAGTGTCTCAGCTGCACAAAGCCCTTGTGGTGACAAAGGCTGGGGGAGAGCATCTGACTGAGCAGTCTGGCAATTTGGAGTCCCCTTAAGTTTACTCACACAAACACATGCATGCATGTAGGGTAGTCTATTTTTGATGAGGACCATCAGCATCATTCCAGTAATAATTAATGCTTTTTGTTGATTATGAACATATTGCTTACAATGCTGATGTTGGAGTGGTGTTGTGGATGGGAAAGTGTCCAACAAGCCCAGCCTGGGCTTTGCTCGTTGGCAGTGAGGCTAAGTTGGGGTGCTGTCCAGTGATAAGTGGACACATTCACACAATGTGAGTACATTCACAAGCGTATGAGTAAGAAGTGATATAGAACATACATTTACACTGTGCTGCACTACACATGGCAGTTTTATGGTTTATACCCAGGCTGTGACAGATACCAACTGTCTGCTCTGGGTTAATGGGTCTGAGAGGACATGGCACCAGGTTTATCCCTTAGCTGTGATGGACAGAGTACAACACACAGGACTGAATGTTTGCCTGTGCAGTAAAAATCCAAAGCAAGTGCTCAAACACATATTTGCACTGTTTTTATCAAAGAGCTGCGAAGCTCCTCTTCCAGTATCTAGCATGGCGTGCGTGCGTGTTGCCTGAGCACACTGGGTTTGTCTCTGTTCTATAGCCTGGTCAGGACTGGGATGCCATGGTGGTTCTTGTATATAGATGTAGAAAAGGGTCCAGGTTCAGCATCTGTTCCTCATGGAGGTCATGAGTGAAGCTCAACCCTGGCTTTTAGCCTCTATGTTTTCAAGAGTTCTTGGGAAAGATTTTAGGCTTAATTTATATCCTTTTCAACAAATATCCTTGTTTGTTGCTAAATTAGACTAAGCACATTGCTCAGTTAGCTAATATTAAAGAAAATGAAGATGTGTCATACGGTCCCCAAACAACTTGCAATATGAAATATGCTTGACACAACAGGGGAATGTGAAAAGGGCAAAACTCTGGCTATGGGGTTCATGTACAGGTTGGGGTTAATTTGGAGTGTGTCTGGGTGTTTGTGCTATGGGTGGATATCCCTGCTCTGTACAAAAACCAACAGAAGGAGCTGCAGCCCAGGGGCTGTACCAGAAGACAGCTTCTAATCAGAAGGGAAAGATTGTGTGTTGTGATGGAGCAGGAGGCCCACAGGACTGCAAAGTGCAAGTAATAGAGTCTTCTGTTTGTGACAGCTGTGGCTGTGCAGTGGTGAGGATGTCACCTCCTTTGTACACAGCATTGGCCTGACAGCTCTGGATGTGTCTTAAACATCAGTTGATATTCACGGGATCCTTCACAAGCAGCAAAGTGGGGTCCTGTGACATGGTGGGGGAAAAAATCTTCTTCCATCATCCTCCAAGCCAGATGGCATGCTGTATAGCCTTTTGGTCTAGCCTCTGGTTGTTTTGGCCCTACTTGTCGCACAACCTCTCGAAGCTCTTGTTCCTGTGTGTGTGTATTTTTTTTTGGGGGGGGGGGTTAAGCTAGCCATCACTGTGGTGTTTGTTCATAGGAATTCAGCTGAGAGAGAATTTTCCGGTTATCGCATCCCATTTGGCTGCAGCCGGCTTTAATTTATTGTGTAGTTTCTCCAAGACCCATGTTCTAAATCAGGAAGAGGGGGAGGGAGACTGAGACTGATTGGGGGTTGTAAGTCTGTGAGGGAGAAAACAGTCTGGGTAACATGGAAGCTGGTTCTGCTCTTGCATAATTCACCTTATGGTCAGCCTAACAGATTAGGTGCTTTTGCATCCTGTGTCTTATTTGTTCATTGTATGCTATAGTATAGACTCCTGATCCCTAACACACGCAAGGGATTCAAGAAGGTTAAAACCCTTTCATCTGCCCTTCACATCAGACTATATTCAGCTATTTTAATCCAGTGCATTAAATTAAACAAGTGTTGCTGTTTTGTTCTGTCATCCTTCCTTACCAGCTCTACTCAAAAAGTCTGACCAAAATGAGGGCTGTTCCTCTGGGGGCCAAAAGGTTCAGCTACAAACTCAAAAGGAGGTTTAGAGCAAAGTTTGACAAAAGCAAGGCTCACCTCACAGTTCAGTTTGTAGATTCTTGTGGACTCCTAGTGAGGAGATCCAAAGACTGGCTGGTCTGACCCAATCTGTTGCTATTTATTGATCACCAACTGTCCATCCGTCCATCATCAATAACCACTTGAGCAGAGCAGGGTCCTTCTGGTCCATGGCCTGTCCCAGAAAGACAGGGCAGGAGGTAGGGTTCACCCAGGATAGGATGAATGCCAGTCTATGGCTGTACAAATAACAGGACCAGACAGTGATTCTAAATCCACATCTCTCACGAATAATATGTCCAGATATAATTAGTTGCTGTTAGTACACGATACAGAAATGTTGTGCTTTAGGTTTCCTTCATGTCACTGGCAGCTCTAAAAATATTCCCGTCCTGTGTGGCGTGTGTCATTTAGCGCACGAGGAGCATCGTGCAAAGCGACCGTGAACACGGTGCGCGCTGTGATTGGACGGAGCTGCAGGGTGGCTCAGATGCACGCGCTGTGACCTCCTGTGGAGGAGGCGCTGCCCAGGCGCGTGGTGCTGAACGGCGGACCACTCCGTCCGCGCTCTCCGTGGGACAGATCCCGACTGCAGCCCCTGTCGCTCACATCGTTTTGACCCTTCATTTTGTTCCGATTTTCTGCAGAACTTGAGAACACCCCCCCCCCCCCCAGGTCCGTCCAGCCTGAGCCCCGACCGAGTCAGTGTGCGGAGGAAGTTACAGACGAGCACGAGGAGCCGCTGTGAGAAACCAGGCAGCTATGGCGTTCATGGTGAAGCACGTGGTGGGGGGTCACCTGAAGAACCTTACCGGGGGGCTGGGAGAGGAGAAATCCGAGGGGGAAAAGTCGGAGGCTGCAGCACAGGGAATGACCCAGGAGGAGTATGAGCAGTACCAGCAGCAGCTCGTGGAGGAGAAGTAAGGCACCGTCACCCTGATGCCCTGTCACACTCCCTCCACACACACGGTCAGTAGTGTTTGACGTGTAAACGAAATCCGGCGTTGCCATCGGGCGCCAGATACTGTCCCATGGGGGTAGGGATGGAGAGGTTGGGGGAATATGGGTGTTCGGGGTCCGGCTGCTACTTTAGACAGACAACGCACAATCTCTTGGAATTTCTGGGAGAAGCAGCTTCGAGCCTTGGCTGTGTTGGAGACACCTTTATGTTGTTGGTGTTCCGCCGAAACTGTGCGGCTGCTTAAATGTTCCCAAAGCAAATACACTTATTTTTACGCGGCTTACTTCCCACTCTTCCCACAAATTCTACATTTCTTATCGAAATTCATTGTCTACACACCTAGTTCACTTGAAATCATACTTGTGCGCGCACCCGCGCATGTGTGTGTCCAAAATATGGTATTCGATGCTCTTTTCTCTTTATTATAGACTCGTCCATTCATTTTCTACAGCTGGACTCTCCAGAAATGTACAAACTGAATAAAATTGAGTGGAAGTAGTGACCACTTATGTTGTGTGTTTAGTTCCCAGGGGTGGAGAATCTCCTGAAGTCTTACGGCAGTCAACTAGACGAAACCATATTTATTATAAATGTGGGTTAAATGTTGTAAAAATTTAAATTCTGAGAGTTAAGGGAGAGGTGAAATAAACGATGACTAGTGAGGTTTATTTAATGCTTTAATATGAGAAAATTTGCGGTTATTAGAGAAGCAGGTATCGCGTATCCCGGGAAGAGTGCGGCTTCGTGACTTCGTCTCCTCGACGATGAAACACTTATTTTTTGAAATCGTTATTCAAAAATTAAAGCTATTAGATGCAGGAAAACAGTAAGGCTTCACAGAAACTTTCTTTCAACTATTTCACCTGAATATTTTATTGAGGAAACGTTTGTATGGTTATAGTCTAATGGCTGATTTTAAAATTATAGCTCTGAAAAAACTGCCAAAACAATATGAGTTTGAAAGTATTGAAACAGATGTTTCTAATTTATCTCCTGTTATGGCCCCATCATCACGGAGCTCAAACTTTCACACAGGCATCCTTTAACTGCAGGTTACATTAAGTTCCTTCATTCACTCACCTATCCATCCATCCATCCATCCAACCATCCATAACCCTTAACCACTTTATCCTGGTCAGGGTCGCAATAGTCTGCAGTCTGTTCTCAAATCATTGGTACCAGGCTATGGAACCACCTCTGACTGGACACCAGTCAAGGGAAGGGTGGCTACACACACACATACACACACACACACACACACACTGCAATTTACAGTGACTAGTGAACCTGAAATGCGTGTCTTTGGACTGTGAGAGGAAACTGCTCACTGCACCACCCTTAGTTCCTCCTTTGTTTAAGCAATTTGCATTTTAATATGAGTATTATAAAGTAGCACAAGCATTCCGCATTGGATTTCAGTACAGTAAAACCTTGTAACCTTAATTTTACATGTAAAATAACTCCTACATACAACTCCTGTATACTATTGCTTTGTTAAATAGGAATGTCTCAAATCCATCCAAGCTAAAATACTAGTGTCATGGTGCAATTTGTTCAACATTTATTTAGCATATGCTTGCAGGCTTGGTGGTGCTCTTCAGTCAGTAATTTACATAAATCACACTGTAGAAAAGCCCTGTTCTGAATGTCAGATTAGAGTCCTACCGTGGAAGTAAAGCCCTATCTTTGAGGTACAAAATATGTAATGACTACATGCTTGGGCTAAGCCTGCTGCTGTATAGACAGCTCTCCCTTGACTTACAAAAACCAGGACCATAAAGAAAAATGAGCAAACATCACACAGTACCTAAATGTATTTTAAATTAGTATAAATTGCATCTCTGACAGGTACAACAGCAGTGCCCCTTTTTGACACAAAGCCTTGGTACCATATGTGTTTCTCAGAAGGGTTACCTTCCCCTCGTGCTGCTGTATGAGAAACAGCTCAGCCCCTATAGATCAGATGGATTAGATGTACCACAGGCTGAAGATATGAAGAGAATTTCTACTCTCTAAAAATATTTTAGGATAAAATTTAAACTCAAGAACTTTCAGCTAATTTGACACTGTGGAACAGGAGCCTGGAAACAGTGAACAGCTTTTAGCAAAGGCCCCCCTGTGTTTTTGTCTGCAACAACAGAGACAAAACAGTCATCCACCACAGCTACAACTCAACTTCTTATTTAATTTAATAACTGACACCTGTAATGAATTCTTGACACAATTTCACTAATTTACATATAGGAATTTACACCTGTAAAATACCTCAGATGCAGTACAACAGGCTCTTCCCTGAGATCTTCTGCTTTTAAGTCATAGAATTAGACCCTAATAATACCTGGTGCCATTATTCATTTTATTACTTCTGTACCCGATGGACAGGAATCACACAATGAGACAAAACAGACATTGTGCCAAGATATCAGACTGTGGACAGGTCCTTCTGCCCACTGTACAGAGGCTCATTCCACAGTAGAAAAGAATGAGGCAGCAACTGAGGATCATTTCTGTTGAAAATGTCTATAAATGACCAATACAATTATCTGCATGCTTTTTGCTAAAACACATACCATCATAAAGTACAAAGTAACATATAACTAACATTCACTGCACTGATGGGTGGAAATTGAGGCTTTGTTGCTGTTGTCTATATGTGTGATATGTGTATATCAACTTGCTTGGCACCATCTGTGGAAATAAAATATATATTGTATGATGAAATCTTAGTTAACAAAACAACAAATAATTGATTGCTAATTATGGTATGGCCCACCAGGGCTCAGTGTTTTGGTTTTGCTTACCTGTTTATGGATGCAATTTTGGTTTCCTCTCCTTTTTAATATGTCATGCTTAGGCATCAATTTTTCTTGGCTGACTAAAACTGGTGGGTATAATAAAGTTTCTTTTGAGGCATTTGTGATAAACCATCCAACAAAGATGCCTCTAAACTGACATCATTTTATGTGACAGTCAAACAAGCTGATATGGGTATTTTAGTGAGGAAGATATTTTTGGTTATCATTGCTTCCACCAAAACTGAGCAATTTGCCAAAGGCAATGGCTTTTCTGAATTAAGTCTGCAAGTGGGCGGTTAATTAAGTGAGGTTTATGTGAAGAAGCAGCTGCTAATGAAGCCTAAATATATCTTAGTAGTATCCACGCCTCCTTTATTCACACATACTGCACACACACTCACTACAAACACACACATATGCACCCCTAAAAGGTCTTGGACTCATCCATGCTTACATGCTGGCACATACTGTATTCCAAATCATGAACCATAACTAATTTCTTGCTTTTTTGCTTCAGGATGGAGAGGGACGCCAACTTTGCCCAAAGGAAGGCAGAACGTGCTACTGTCAGGACTCATTTTCGAGATAAGTACAGGCTTCCAAAGGTATATGGTCTATTTTCTTCCTGTCTGTTTTCCAGCGCCTTAACGCTGCATCTGTGTATCTTTCATATAAGAAAGCTTTGTTTGAAAAAGTATTTATCTTCAGTTGGGCCCCAGCATGTGCAGGTGTTTAATTTCCTGTCTGCACTTTAAACACTGTCTTCAGCTTATTAGACAAACCTGTGCATCTCCTCTGCTCTTCTGCTTCTGTGGTGTTGGCCTGATCCTACTCCCCTCCATCAGAATGAGGTGGATGAAACCCAGATCCAACAGGCAGCGAATGAAGTGGAGCTGCCACAGGAGCTGGCCAAAATGATCGCACAGGACAACAAGGAGGAGGAGCATAAGCAGTCTGTCTTCGGCCAGCTGAGCAACATCCAGAATGTGGACCTGGATCAGTTGAAGGACAAGGCCCAGGCCACGCTGGAGGACCTGAAACAGTCTGCAGAAAAGTGCTCGGTCATGTGATGGATCTCGCTCCAATACCCAAGCTGTGCACTCTCTCAAATACATTCCCTTACCATGGCTGTTTTTAGTTAGCTGCTTCTCAGAATGAGTTACCCATCTTACGTATAGTCTTTTACTTTAATTATGTTTACAGCTAGGCATTGGATTGAGCACCCAGTGAGATCCTTTCAGACCATTTCAATCCTGCCTACTTAAGAAACAATTGTGAGTTCTGCACACATGACAAACACAGAATAAACATATTGAAACTAAACAGTGCAAGCTATCAGTACAAACACATATTCAAGGTGTTTAAATGTGATGAAATAGAGCCACATAAACTCTGTGAAATGTAACTTGTCTTTTGACGTACGTAATCCCACAGCCTTCTGTGCAACCTGCTTCTCCAAGTCCTTGACTGCACTGAGGTTTGAACGTGTCTTGCCCCAGCTGAATGCCTCTCCTTCAACCTTACTGAATCTCTATGTGTCATGACCTATAGAGCCCTGTCTTTTAATCCCTCAGCAATCATAAATGCCTTGGACCATGAGCCCAACTTACTCAGTGCCCAGAAAGTCCTCTATTTTGTTGGTGGTGTAGTCATTGCTGTTATAAGTGTGGTGTTGTGCTGTGAAGCAGCTGTGAAGTGCCAAGTGTTGTCCATTGAAGTGTCTTTCCTTTGCCAAGTCAAGGCCCCTGTGTCACAAAATTAGAACCTATGTAATAACTAAACATTTTTTCCCCACGTATAGCTACTATTTTTAGTATGTCTGCATTCTGAGACACTTAAAAGGCCATTTTGTTTGTCAGTCAGTATCAGTTGTTTGGAGGATGGAAAAGGACATTTTTGTCTCCTGAGAATATTTTTATCTGGGATATCTGAAAAAGCAATATACATATGTGTAAAGAACTAACATACAAAACTTAGATTTATCAGAGTCTTCATTATCAAAATGTAGGTTGTGAACCTTGCACAAAAGAGTTTTTTGGAACTTTGAAGTGTCTAACATCTAACCCTCTTGTTTTGCTAGAGATGTTTAAAAGAATTTGTGGTAAATCTATTTTTGTGTCAATATAATTTTTACATTTAATTGTCGTTTTTGTCAATTTTTGAAATGTGATTTTAATATCTTGATTTTTGATGGGAAAAAAACATTAAAGATGTTTTTTAAGATAAATGTTTTGTTTCTACACTTTGTGATATTACATTTTAACAGCAGAGGGCGCAGTCACTGCATTTTAAATTCATCTGTATTTCACTTCTTTGAATACAGTAGTAAGTTATCATACTTATCAGATGTCCCACTGTTTATATGTCCAGTCCCATTAAACTCTGGTCCTGACAGAACCCCGTGTTTAACAAACGTATTGATTTTTGTTCAAGCTCAGGTCTTAGAGAATTATTATTATTGTTGATCCAGCTAATTGAGGTCATTGCATTATTTGGGACTCTTAAGTGCTTTCTCTTTAATACAATTATTTAAATTTTGATTGTGGTGGTTTGTTACCTACTAAAGAAAATCTCCGTAAATGCAACAAATATGTTCCTTACTTTTTGTACAAATTAAATACTGATCTAGTAGCTTATTTAACCATTAATAATACTACAATATAGTCCATAACTGCTAAAATATTAACGAATAATGTACTACATTACCTTATCATATGTACAGACGTCTGTCTGTTCTGCCGTTTTATTGTTATTTTAGTCTGCAAAGGAGCAGTGTAATACTACAGTAAATGTGTACATACTGGATAATACTGCTGCCTTTGTAAAGAGCCCGAAACAGCGCGCGCCGGTTCTTCCACCCGCGATTACACGCACGCACGCACGCACGCACGCACGCGTTACGTACGCCAACCCCCTCCATTCTCCCATTCACCGCAGGGCTGATGCCCACAAAGGGCCCTAGGGATTGGACTAACGGGCCCGAAAACACCCCTGTCCCCCTGAGACCCATTACTGCGTGTGAAGGGCGTGCGGGGGGTGGGGTAGCGCGCTGGGTAACATTTTGGGGGGGTTTTTGTGTGTTTTTGAATGTTCTGTGCGATCAACTTTTTTACACCCGATTACGTTAAATGATCTGAATATAGAAAAAAATTTCTGCAGAAGACCGCGAGCGGCTCCAGCGGGGCGTGACGCGGGGGGGCTGAGAGGGAGGGTAGCACTGCGGGAGGGACGGGCCAGCTTTAGTGGGAAGGGACACCATCCGAAACAGAAGAAACCGAAACAAATCGGTGTTTTCCACTCGGGAGGCTCGGGGTCCGATGACGTGGGCAGAACCACCTCCTCCTCCTGCTGCTTCTTGTCCTTTTTGCTGATCACGCGTGGCCGCAGCCGCTCCGCGAGTTTCTACTTTTGTCACGCAACAGGCGACGAGCGGAGCCTCGTGTCTCCGCAGCCTGCACACCCTCAGCTTTGCTGTCTTTTAACGATGCAAAGTTCACGCGCCAGCTCCCGAATCTGCGGGCACGAGACTCCTGTGTAGTAGCGCCACTCTGCAGGCGACATGGGAGGGCAGCGCGCTGTGGTGGCGCTGCTAGCCTGGGGGCTGGTGGTCCTGGACGCCCAGTACGTCTGCTGGCAAGCCGTCCTGAGATGCCAGCAGGAGAAGGACTGTGAGCTGGCCTACAGCCAGTACCTGGCAGCATGTGAGGGCAATATCAGAGGGGTGCGCAGCAGTTGCCCCAGCCACTGCGTCAGCGCCCTCGTGAGGCTCAACCAGACAAGCAGTGGGCCACACCTGGAGACCTGTGACTGTGGCCAGGACACACAGTGCCGGAGGGTCAAGCGGGCCATTGAGCCCTGTCTTCCAAAGCGGTACTCGGGTAATGCCTCTGGGATCGGGTGCACCGAGGCCCGACAACAGTGCGAGGAGGAGTCAAGCTGCCGCTCCAAGCTGACTTACTACCTCTCTAACTGTGGACAGCTGTTCAACGGCAGGAGATGCTCAACCAGATGCCAGAGTGCCATTCAGCAGATGCTCTTCATTCCCAGAGGGGCACTGCTGAACCGCTGTGTATGTGACGGTGTTGAGAGGCCTTTCTGTGAGGTGGTCAAGGAAAACATGGGCAGACTGTGCTCCATCAGGGACCACGGGGTCCTCGCACCCTTTGAGGACATATATGACACATATGAGGATGAGGACTATGAGGCAAAGTCTGACGGGGACAGTTCTGCATTCTCTTTCTCGGATGCCTCCCAGGTATCTTCTCATCTCAGCCTTTTGCCTTCGGTAGCACTCATATTCTGCTGGATTCCACTTTTTTGATGGGACATGGAAGTGTGAAGGCTCATTTTAGTGAAATACTGTGCAAATGGGTAGAATGCCTGCAGATTTTGGAATAATTCTGGGATATTTACAACATAATTTGTCCATGGAAAGGATTACCATTTGAAGTCAAGAAAAAGATCTGAGCTGAGCTGAGCTTCACATGTGGGATTATGTGTAACCTGCATGCTCAGAAATGCAAAAACTGGATGAATAAAGTGGATTGTTCACTAAATATATTGCTTAGGAGAAATTCTTAAGTGAGGAGTAATGAACTCTTGCCATTGATGGAATATAAAAACACTGCACTTGTGCTTTTGCTGGCCTGACTCCCACCCCTACCCTTGTTACAATCTCATTGGTTTCTCGGTTATACATGGAACTGTGTAACTTCACAACTTTGTTTGCACATCTCTCCTCTGTGCACTCCGGAGTGTGGCCTTTTAAAACTGTCTTAGTTCAAACATTTCCTGTGAGCTGCCTGGGTTCTGGGATCAATGAAGTGAAATTAAGTGATGTGAAGTTGTCCTCCAACAGCTCCCACCCTTCCTCTGTTTCCCCTCCCCTTCAGCAACACTCACACAGGAATCAGTGTTCTTAACTGGACAATTATAAATAACCTAAAAACAACTAATAATAAAATGATTTAATGAAACTTCCCTGAGACAGGGAAGATTCAGAGGAAAAAACCTATATGATTTAAACTCATTTATGTTAACAGGGATCAAAAATATAACAAAACTGGGTTTGCAACTTTTTTATATTGTTATTAGCATTTGTGGAAATAAAAAGAAACAACGATGCCATCTTTTGTCTACTTCATACATTGTATTTGATATTTGTTGTCTAACATTATATATAATTATATAATTTTAAGGGACGACATTGTTTTGTGGTGTTAAACTAAAAGAATGAAAAGCAGATATTTAACTTGTCTTTATTTTACTACCTACAGTGGTGCTTGAAAGTTTGTGAACCCTTCAGGACTTTCTATATTTTTGCATAAATTTGACCTAAAATGACATCAGATTTTCACACAAGTCCTAAAAGTAGATAGAGAACCAAATCAAACAAATGAGTCAAAAAATTAGACATGAACATTTATTAATTGAGGAAAATGATCCAATAACATATCTGTGAGTGACAAAGTATGTGAATCTTTGCTTTCAGTATTTGGTGTGACCCCCTTGTACAGCAATAACTGCAACTAAACGTTTCCGGTAATTGTTGATTAGTCCCGCACGTTGGCTTGGAGGAATTTTAGACCATTTCTCCTTACAAAATAGCTTCAACTCTGTTATGTTGGTGGGTTTCCTCCTATGAACTGCTCGCTTCAGGTCCTTCCACAACATTTCTATAGGATTCAGGTCAGGACTTTGACTTGGCCATTCCAAAACCTTGACTTTGTTCTTCTTTAACCATTCTTTGGTAGAATGACTTGTGTGCATAGGGTCGTTGTCTTGCTGCATGACCTGCGATCTCTTGAGATTCAGCGCACAGCCAGATGTCCTGACATTTTCCTTTAGAATTTGCTGGTATAATTCAGAATTCATTGTTCGATCAATGATGGCAAGCCATCCTGGCCCAGATGCAGCAAAAAAGGCCCAAACTGGAATGCAGTGTTTTCCTTTCTCCTNTTTAGAATTTGCTGGTATAATTCAGAATTCATTGTTCCATCAATGATGGCAAGCCATCCTGGCCCAGATGCAGCAAAAAAGGCCCAAACCATGATACTACCACCACCGTGTTTCACAGATGGTATGAGGTTTTTATGCTGGAATGCAGTGTTTTCCTTTCTCCTAACATAACGCTTCTCATTTAGACCAAAAAGCTCTATTTTGGTCTCATCCATCCACAAAACATTGTTCCAGTTGCCTTCTGGCTTGTCCAGGTGATCTTTAGCAAACTGCAGATGGGCAGCAATGTTCTTTTTGGAGAACAGCGGCTTTCTCTTTGCAATCCTGCCATGCACACAATTGTTGTTCAGTGTCCTCCTGATGGTGGACTCATGAACATTAACATTAGCTAATGTGAGAAAGGCCTTTAGTTGTTTAGAGGTTACCTTGGGCTCCTTTGTGACCTCGCAGACTATTATACACTTGCTCTTGGCATGATCTTTGTTGGTCAACCACTCCTGGGGAGGGTAATAATGGACTTGAATTTTCTCCATTTGTACACAATCTGTCTGACTGTGGATTGGTGGAGTCCAAACGCTTTAGAGATGGATTTGTAACCTTTTCCAGCCTGATGTGCATCAATAACTCTTCTTCTGAGGTCCTCAGAAATCTCCTTTGTTTGCGCCATGATACACTTCCACAAACATGCGGAAAAAGCTGGTTTGTAGGAGGAATGGTCTAAAAATTCCTCCAAGCCGATGGGCAGGACTAATCAACAATTACCGAAAACGTTTAGTTGCAGTTATTGCTGCACAAGGGGGTCACACCAGATACTGAAAGCAAAGGTTCACATACTTTTGTCACTCACAGATATGTGTTATTGGATCATTTTCCTCAATAAATAAATTTCCATGTCTAATTTTTTTGACTCATTTGTTTGATTTGGTTCTCTTTATCTACTTTTAGGACTTGTGTGAAAATCTGATGTCATTTTAGGTCAAATTTATGCAGAAATATAGAACGTTCTGAAGGGTTCACAAACTTTCAAACACCACTGTATTATAAGTTGTGTTAAATGTTTCTTTTTCAGTTTGATTTAAAAATTCCTTGAACTGTAAATGCATAATTATATGTATACTCCTGTGTAGTATTTTAATGTTCACAATAAATATTTATGTGTTGTACAAGTCACAAGTTGATTGGAATGTGAAATGAGTCAAGGTGCGTTGTATGTGCAGCGTATGTAATTAAAAGTACAAAAACAAACTGAGTTGATCATTTCTAATAATATGAGAAGTTTTGCAGTTCTGTCAGGCTTTAGGGCAGATTCAATAATGGCAGCTCTGCAGGTAGCAACAAAACTGGCTTTAGGCAACCAGAGCTCCTAATAATAGCTCCTCTGCTTCTCTGTGTGAGTAAAATTGTATGGACCAAGGGGCCCCTTTCACAATTCTAAAGCGCATTTTACATAAATATGGCTCTCCTTGTATGCTTAAATGATGCAGAAACACAGATGCATGGAGCTCCCACACACCCCCATCATTTCAGAACTGCTTAGGTAAACTTTTTTCCCAAATTTGTTACCCTTTTGTTTTAAATTCCTTCAGGGATATTAATAAAGGGTTGGTTAGCCTACTATTCTTCATTATTTCTGTTCAAAAATACTTATGGACTACTACATAATACTGTATTTTGTTTATACTTTTTACTTTTTACTTTACTTTGAAGTGGACCAGTACTCAGCAATACACAGTACTGGTGCTACTATATTTTGCTTATTGGAAAACTGGGACTTTTTGTGTACCAGCACTTCTCATAAGTTCATAATGCTCCTTTCTGTCTCTAGACAATCAGATTCTGAGCTGCTCTCCCAGTAATGTACTCTTGTAGCACATGATCATTATTCATAACAGCTCCCTTAGCTACATTTCATCACCCCAGTGTGCACTTAGTTATGCTGCAAGTCACCTCATATGCTGCCTTCCTGTCCCCTTTAGTAAAAAAAAATATATTTTATATTATATAGTTTATTTATATGGGATATTACATGATCATTTATTTATTGTTTAGTGCCAAGGAAATACACTCATTCATCCAATATGTTGATGTATGCTAACAACAATGCATTTTACAGGTAACCACTGAAGCAGATGTGATATGGACCTGGATGTAGGAAAGAAAACAGCAGGAATTGAAACTCTTGAACAAACATTTACTGCAGATTTCATTAATGTGCTTAAGCTGAATTATAAATGGCCTAAGCATTACAAACATCACTAAGAGCATCACTGAAAGTGGCTTGGAAGCAGAGGCAATGTGGGTGCATATCTACTGGTGTGCTGTTTAATTTATAAGAGGAGCACTGTGTGCAGCCATCAGCACACATCTAAACATGTTTTCTCTCTGGTAATTCACATGAGCCTGGATCAAATTCAGTGGCAACCAGAATCTGTTGCTCTCCTATCTTTAGCTTTGCTGATTCATCTGTGGAACTGCAAATAGATGTGTTTAATGTGTCGCTTCAGCAAGGATGTAGACCAACATGCTTGATTTTGTTTGTCTACTCTTTAGTGTATCTTCACATAGAGTATACCATAATCAAAACTACCCTACCCTGTACCAGTAAACTACTAAACATTAAAGCCAAAAAAACTTCCAACAAATCTGCTCAGAAAGTAACCTCCTGTATACCATTTATGTTTTGCTGACATCTTAAGACCATATGGCTTAGCTTTTACAATGGGGCGATGAAGCACATTGATGCAAGTCATTCAGTTTTCTTTGGCTGGGTAAAACAGCTTAGACTGCTCTTACAGACCCTCTTAAAAGCTGGATACCCTGAGACCTCCACTCAGCTTCTGGGAACTGAATCAAAACAAACAAGAGTAAAGGGGCCCGGGCCTTAGGAAAGGAGAAGGACACAAGAACTTGCAGTATGCAAGCAGCATGCAAGGGTCTATTTTTTAAAATTCATTTTGTTAAGAGTTTTTTTTCTCCTCTGAAACAACCTCGATTCCTCATGAAGGAAACCCAGGACTTGGGAGGGGGTTTTGTCTCCTGTCTACACAATGTTCTATTCATGCCAGCCTGAATACTGGGGGGTTGTATGTCAGTGGGAGGGGATCTGGAGGATCCTGGTTCCTCAAGGATTAACCCCCCTTTATATGCTCTTACTATGACCACCTTTCCTCATTAATTGTATCAACATACCAAGAGTAAGGAGAGCCAGGAAGGGTTCTGAGTACGACTCTTCATGAGGCGACACTGAAACTGAGGCTAATTAAAACGCAGAAAAGGGAAGGGGGATAATAGCAGAGCTGCCTTTCTTGTTTACCTCCTATCCAGTGGATCTGCCTTCCTCCTCACTGCTTCAGTAATTGGGAGTGCTTTCCCATGAGTGACCATTAATTGCCTACAGGGGGCTGACTAATGGAGGATTCCTCTGTGTCCCAGGCCTCGAGCAGGGTCATCTCCATCTTACAGTTTCTCCCCTGGAAATATACTCAAGAGCTTTGCTTTGCAAGACTGACTGTTCTGTCTGACTATAAACTGATTATACTGCTTTGTTTATTATACGCATACTGTGCCCTCCCTGGAATCAAAGTGTGATGGACAACTGTGCATTTGTTATAAATTTCCCTGTGTCTCCAGGTCAAGCAGAAAGTAAGGAGAGTGTTTTGTTGAGCTGCGACCTGTTTTGGCAGATATTTTGTGAAGTAGGTCTACATGTTATTTTCAGTGTTTTGTGACATTAAGCTCTGAACATAAGGCAAAGAGTACTGAATTCAGTTACTGTTTATGCTAATGTGATCTATTTTAACAATAGTTTCTATTACATTAAACATATTATATAAACAATAGTTTTAAAGGTTGTGTAACATTTCCATAACTAGATGGGCGAATATTTCTGAATTGAGAAACTGCAGCATGATATTATATATGGCTATTAACTACTACATTTTGTGTGGCACAGTAGCTCACAGGACCTGGGTTGGTTGGGTGTCAGTTCAAATCTGGGTCAGTCTGTGTGGAGTTTGCATATTCTCCCTGTGTCTGTGTGGGTTTCATTCCACAGTCCAAACACGTGACTTAGGTTGACTGTTTTCTCTAAATTGCCCATGGTGTGTGTTTTCACCCTGCGATTGACTGGTGTCCCATCCAGGGGCCGTTTCATATGAGCTTCTGGGATAGGCAGGGATTACTGCGACTATCTTCTCAAGGTAAGCATTTAATGAATATGGATGGATTAACCACATGTGCTTATATAACTCAGTGTCCCATGACCCTTCTCTGTACACATACCTTCAAAGGGGTAAACTACCTCTTTCCAAATATAACAAATATTTTTCCATGTGACATGAAAATTACACAAGTTCACAGTCATTGTGAAATGTGTGTGGGAGACTTCAGGTTATCCTGCATGAAATATCTAACCTGTGCCTTACACATGTGACCACTCACCCACACCTTAAGACCTTTAGTCTTCTACCAGTGTGTTCATTATTTGTAAGAATGCATGTCAGGAAGTGTGACTGTGTTTGTAGTGAGGATGTGGTCCATCTTGCTTGAAGACCATTGTTAGGGCACTACTATGAGCCACTATAAAACTTGTTTTACAACATATAACAGTCTCCCATCTGAGTTCTTGGCCTTTGTTAATCTACACAAGGCCCTCCTATTAAAGAATCTTCCAGAGTGGTACATTTCATCAACATTTGATACAAAGAAGCTAAATCTCCACAATAATTTATAATTATGCCTATAATCACTTTTATTACTTATTTTGATAATCAGAATGTATATTTCCCTTATGGTCAACTGTTATTCATACACATTATATGTCTCATGCAAATGTCACCCTGTTTTAACAAAAGTAGTTAAAATAGTTTAGATGTGGAAAATAGTGGCAGGGGTGAACTTAGGGGTAGGGCAAAGGGATTCAGCAGCTGGGGTCAGGACCTCAGACTGGCTTTCACTGGTAAAGATTTAGTGGAGGTCTATGTAAGACAGAGGGCTGCTTTCTTTTTCCATCACTACAGAGACAGTGGAGACACTCAGAAGTCCCCAGTACAGAAAGAGCAAATAAGTCAAGAAATATAATATCCAGTCAGTGTTATAGTGGTTGTCAGTTCAAGTCCTGTGCAAGACCTTTCTGTTTTACCCTTGAGCAAAACACTTGCTGTGAATTGCTTTAGGAGCACATCTGCTATGAATGGTACAGCTAGTGTGGTCACACTGGTGTGTATGGCATGCTACAAAACAAAGACTCTTCCGGTGTAATGGTGGTCATTGTTGTGCACAATGAAACTGATCATCCATGTTTCCTCTGAAGGTTCCCAAGGGAGCATACTGATGCCAGCAGTTGCTGTCTGAAAGTAACAGCTCTGTCCTTTCCTGGAAAAAAATCATTCTGAGGAATGAAAGAAACCTGGTGTGTGACTATCCTTATGTTCTGCTGCTCACACTGTAATTTACATTTGCAGTGACATGCAGTATCACAATATCCTAACTATGACTGGCCCACCGATTGATCACACAAATATTTAAAGTAGAGGATGGGTGGTGCAGATGAGGTTGCTACATCACAACTGTAGTTAACTTAGGCCCATATACACAGTAACTCAGTTGATTCTTTCTTCTACACACACACAGCTCATATTTGCAATATAGCTTTGAGCATGGAGTTAAATAGATTAACAGCATCTGAGTGGGGGGCTAAACAGCTCTTTTCAAAACAATATCACATATAAATTTATGTACTTTGTCAATTAATACTTTGAATGTCTTAAGTTTGCATATGGTGACTCATCTCAGCAACTCTTCACAAGAGCCAGTGCCATTGCTGCCTTTCAGTGCCACAGATATCTCCATCCCCACAAATACAGGAGCTCATAAAACTCAGTAAGGGCTGAGGCACAGGAACTCAATGGAGGGAGAAGCCTGGACCACCACCTAGGTGTTCTATCACTCCAAATCCTGTGTGGGCTGAAACCTGCTATGCTTCTCAAGTGGCTTTAATCTGGCTGATGTGCCATGGCACAAATCCCCTCGATTAAGCTTGAAAAAAGTTCAGTGGGGGAGGGGATTTGGCAGTACTCTAGTACTACTCTACAGAAAGATAATAGTTTTAATTTGTATCCAGTGTAAAATAACACTGAGAAATGAACTGTGTGTTGAGAATGGGAACCAGATGACAGGGCCCCAGATACCACACACATGCACTGGCACAGAACTCATCCAGAACTTGAGCCCACATCTGGCTCCTGATCCTTTCTCCTCCAGCATCTTCCAAATGAGATCATGTGAGGCTGGAGCTAATGAAGCCCCAGTTTGGGATGAGGAGAGGCCTCTTTCTAGGGGAAGAGGGGGAGGAAGAGGACAGCAAGCAGTTATGAAAGCTGCTGTGATGGCTTTCTGAAGCCAGGATGACCCCTAGCCCAGGCTGCCAGTTTGAGGAACACTCTCCCTGAGCTCTGTGGCATCTGACATACGCACCACTTGACTCTGAGGGTGGGAGGTTTGTTCGCCTGTGAACTGCTTCTCTAGCAGCATGATGTCTCTGCCGCTTGGTGCGAGGACGCATTGTGAGTCATTGCTGTAGCAGATGTGAACCTGCAGTGCAACACACAGGGACATCTTGAGCACCTAAATACAGGTGGAAAGTGCCCTGGGATCGGGGGACAAACAGCATCTCTGCTGTTATCTGTAAAATGGCAAAGGGTTTTGGATGCCTGGACTTCATCTATTAGTAACATGGTTGCCCTCCCAAGTGTATCTGCTGTAGATCTAGACTCCAGACCTTGTAGTCCATATTCCTCCTTGGTTGGGGGGGAGGAAGAACACCCAAGAGTTGGAGACTATAAGGGAAGTGTTTTTATAATCCTTCTAGTCTTAACAGAGGGTTGGGATCTTTTTGCATTTAGTCCTCTTGACCTGGCAAAAAGATGTCTCTTTGCTCCATGGGCTTTTAATTAAGCTAAAGAGGTATAGGAAAAATCACTCAATGAAGAGCTAAAATGAGAATCCCAAGATAACAGGCAGGCTATAAAAAGGCACAATGTGTCAAAATTTTCCTTTACTAGTGCACAAGGGCAGCTTTACTGGAAACTCACAAAAACGTCAATGAAAAAGCCAAAATCCCTCCATGGAACATGATTTTGTGACCTCCATGCCAATTATACAGAGGGGCACCCTCATTCCCCATGTTATGCAACAGCCTGCATTCATTCCCACCTGTTTCCCTCTTTAGCTGCTTGAATTTATGACTTGAAGTGGCTTCCCAGACAGTCTGAACAGCCTGTTGTCTTAGGGGAGCCCCTCTGTTCCCCAGTAGAGCAAATTCTTAAGATACCTTGCCATTGAATATCTGCTTCCACAAAGTGGTCCTAAGGTTTCTTCCTTGCCCAAAGGTCCAGGAGCCATTAAATTGTCATGCTAAATTTTAACAGCTCGACTGAGGCTATCCAGCGAGTGCCAATAACGCCCCCATGTGGCAATAAGCCATATTTTCACTGCATTTCTCGCAATGCTGGACTTCAGTTACGTGCTTCATTCCAAAACCACAATCAAGTTAGCTTTAAAGTTAGATTAATCATCAGGACTCAGTCTATCTGATGTGGCATGATCGAAAAATTTGACCTAAACAATAATTCAAACAATTTTAGCTAATTTCTGGAAATTGTTAAAGTGCTGTTTAATCTCACCTGTAATCACTGACAATCGGGCCATCAGCCCCTACTTTATGTAGACAGACACACAAAATACTGCTCATACAGGCAGATATAGTACTGTTCATAATTCAGTTCAATTCAGTTCAATTTTTACAGAGCACTTCTTACACTGACTCAGAGCATTGAACAATAGATTAGGATAATGGAACAGAAAACAACTATATAGTGAAGCACCCAAATATTCTCAGACACATCCTTCTCAAGCAATACAAAGACAGGGACTAACTCTCTAAAAACACATTCAAATTTGCTCCACGTGAAGTAATAACTGGACCAGATGGTATATTTTACAGTGACAGTTTTTCTCAGCAAGGCCCTGGCTGACAAGGGTATGATAGTGGGCACAAAGCAGGAGCTGGACATGCTGTGCAGAAGAGGCAGCTTGTCAAAGGAGTGCTTCTCCACAGGGAGGCCCCCCTGCTGGCAGAGCCCACTCTGTCCTCATCCTCTCACTAATTTGGAAGCAGAGAAACTAATGTGAAGATTTTCATAAAGATTCAATTTCTAATGTACTATATCATCATTTAGTTCCCTATGATCAAGAACAACTTCCGTGAGATGTCTTTGAGCAGGGCCTGCTGCAAACTCCTCAAGGCTGGGGGCAATGGCTGCTTGTAACAATAATAATAATAATAATAATAATAATAATAATAATAATAATTACTGGAGTCATCAGCTGTATCACAGAGTGTCAGCACTACAGAAGAAAAGAATCTTGCAGGAATCTGGTGTAACCTCTACTATCTTTACCATGCAGCTTTGAATCACACAGGCCCTACCAACGTGGAACCCAATTTGCCTAGTAACTGAGAGTATCAGAATGCCTGATTTAGATGCTTTGCAGACTGAGTCACATTTCCCTCCATATAGCAAATGCAGCAGGTGGCTTCCCATTCAGAACCCAATTCTCAGAATCATGATAAAAACAGTCTCCATTGAGACTAGTGTCTCCATGCCATCCATGATTTTCTTGGGCTTAATAACTAAATTATAAAGAGACTAAGCCTTCCTTGCCTTTTATTGCAGTTGGTATGTAGTATTTTCAGCTGTTGTTTGCTATAGTCAGTGAGTTGTACTAAATCTGATATTATAAGCTGTGATAGAAACATAGTAACAGGAACAAGTACAACAACAACAACAATACTAATATGTTATCAATCTATTATCAATAACTGCTTAACCCTGAGCAGGGCCACGGTGCTCCAGAGGCTATATTGGAATCAGAGGGTGCCTGGCTAAGAAACTACCCCTAATTCATTACACACTTGACATGAATGCATAGATACATTGCATGTATATTCAATTCATATGGGTAAGGGAGTTAGTGAATTCCGTTTATTGCAGTCTGTGTCTGTGCGTATGATTGTGTAGATACTCCTCAGTGGATGGGATACCAGTCCATCACAGGGTGTAGTAATAATAATAATAATAATGCCTAGGGCAGTAGGCTAATGGATAGAGCTTTGAATAGTGGATGGATAGTATCTTTGAGCAACGTACTTATCCTGAATTGTTCCACTCAAAATGACTCTTCTTCATAAATAGGGAAATTATTATAAGAAATGCTGTAACAATTGGTGTTGGCTGTGTTACTGAAAGAGGCACATGCCGCAATCTTTCCTCTCCACAGGGTCTTGGGAGGTTTTAGTTCTCAGTACAGTTTATTAATCATATTGGTTTGTACGTCAGGTACCTAGCTGTCTGTCACAAAGAAATTCATGGTTATTAAAATAAACGGTTATTATCTCAGCTGCAAAGTTAGCTGTCAGTGGTACAGAACATGTGGTCTTCTTCACACCTGTGAACAGTGATGTAGTCTCATACTGGTATTTGATGGACTGTGGTCTGCGAGACAGTCCCTTAATTCTAAATCCGTGTTGGCTCCAGTGCCCTAGTCTTGCTTGTTATATAATACGACTCCATCCAACTCAAGACACTAGAGAACATAATTGCAAATATGTTACCAGCTGCTGGAGCAAATCCACGGCGTTGACTTTCGAACTACACCTCTCCCTCCCAAGCGGAACTTGCGCGTTCGTGTCTGAGAGAGAAGTGGAAACGTGGACGGTGCAACGATTGTGTGCAACACGAAATGTGCTCCGTCCACGGTTCCGTTTCAGGGTTTTCTGCATCAACGACTAAATGAAAGTTGTAATCCACTAAACCTCTACTGTAATACAGTGCTGCAGAAAAACGTTTGAAGGAAACAACTGTCTGTGGCTTGTTGAGAAACGAGGAGGCGCGTCGCTCCGATGGAAGAGGAAGTAGAGCCGTTTTATCGAGAACTTCCTAAAGTGGTAAATAACAGCACCGCGGTGAAAAACATAAAAAAAAGTTATAAATGTATTTGTAACATTGTGAAATACGATTAGATATGCAGGCAATCGTGACCGATGAAAAACCTTTTCACCAAAGTAATAGACATGTCCAGTGCTAGTCATCTGGTCCATATCGGAATAAATACTTGATTGAAGAATATAATTTGTAGCAAATATATATAGCAGCGAATGTTAACATGGTAAAGTATGTAAGTGCATATTGCGCTGATCCAAAAATGACAGACTTTCGATACACAGATATGTTTATCTGTCACAGATGCCCTCCGACAATGTTCGTATAAGCCTGACCCCCCCCCCATTAGATTTTTGCATAAAGCCATTGAAAAGCAATAGTAATATTTTTGGTATTCCGGTGCTTGAAAAGTCGTTGTATATTCTTGCTTTATGGGTGAGGGAGTTTACAAATCCATTTTACTGTAGTCTGTGTTTATGTTTGTGTAGGAACTTCATGCCCACCTTACTGGATCTGTCAGTGTGGCCACTATGAAGCAGCTTATCACTGGCAAGCCTCATCTCAATATTAAACACAGCATGACTACCATCCGTAAGGGACAGCAGAGGACCCTGGATGAGTGTGTATCTCATTTTTATGCACCCAGTAGGACTTAAGCCTGTGTCATTTTCTAAAGGCAGGACATCCAGAAAAAAAATGTTGTTTTAGGACCTGCAAAAGTAATGTGAATCAGCCACTACCATGGAATTGCTAATGAAAAATTGTCCTCGTGTGTACTTTTTTGTGAAAAAGAAATAACCCTGACTACCTTTACTGTTCTGTGAGTGGGGACATTAACAAGCCTTCTGCCATATAGGTGCTTCGAGGTTTTCAAAGTGTTACATCAGCTTGTTGATACAGAAGAAGACCTCCTCATGGTACAGAATTTGCATTTCTTCTAAATCTACCTCTTATGTTAATGTAAATTTCCTCCTACCAAACTATCCATTTTTTATTCAGAGTGGGAATTTAAAAAGCATAAACTGCTGTCCTGTCTCAGATTACCAAGGCAGTAATTCGGGAGTTTGCAGAAGATGGAGTGAGATACCTAGAGTTGCGTAGCACACCCCGTGTGGAAACGAAAACTGGTATGCCATCATTAGAGCAGATGGACAACATCTACATGCAGTTACTCTCAGTAACGTTCTTGTTTGTCTTTATATGAATAAGGTCTGACAAAGAGAAGATATGTGGAAACAGTCATTGAAGCAATTCGACAGTGTAAAGAAGAGGACATAGACATTGATGTCAGGTGAAAAATACAGTATTGACATTTTCACAGAAACACTCTTCGATTCAACTCTACCTCCCTTCAGGTGACATGACTTTCTTGGACAGATAAAGCAGTGAACTTAATCATAGCTGTATTGTATCACAAAGGTTTCTTGTGGCAGTGGATCGAAGAAATGGACCCGAAGTTGCCTTGGAGACTGTCAAGATTGCAGAGGATTACATGCTCTCTAGTGACGGGATTGTGGTTGGGATGGATCTCAGTGGAGATCCAACGGTAAGTGAGCTTCTGTCTTAAATCACATCTTCTCACTTTGTTCCTTTGAAGAAGCACATTATAGTCATGGAAGTGTTTTACATTCCTGCACATTATGGCACCTGTAATGCATGTGAAGGGACGTTAGTAATGGGAATTTGTTTCTACTTGAAGATAGGCCATGGCAAAGACCTGCTGCCAGCCTTACAGAAAGCCAGGAATTGTGGACTGAAGCTAGCTCTACATATGTCTGAGGTACTTGTGGTTGCATTGACTGAGGGCAGGAAGTCTTCTTACCAGGACTGTGTTGCCAGAGTCATTTTTGATTTTGAAAATCTAGAAATACTGAGTTATTAAAGCATGATGTCATTGAGATACAGTAATAGTTATTAGAAATGAATATATCCTGCCAAGTAAGTTCTTTTAAATTCTTTTACATTAGTTGTCAGTACTAGAAAATGTATCAAATTCTTACTCGTAACATTTAGGTTGCCCTTATATGCATATGAGGGGTAGATTTGGAACAACACTTTTATATATTAGTGAGATTTATTAGAAAATATTCTTGAAAAACTATGGTCTGAGCCTAATATGTTTCTAGGTCCTTTCTCAGAAGGAGGAATCAGAGCTGCTGCTGACCCTGCCCCCTGATAGGATTGGCCATGGAACTTTTCTTCATCCAGAAGTGGGAGGATCTATGAGTCTGGTGCACAAAGTGAGACAACAGAATATCCCTTTGGGTGAGACTTTGGCCAAGTAACCTATTCAGTCATATTTTGTCCATGTACTTTAATTTCTAATTTCTTAATTTTACTTTCCAAATACACCTGTTCCCCCCAGTATATGCCCTTCCTATTTATGTCCTCTTGATAAAAATGTCTTGTTTTTATACAAAAAATCCAGTTCAAGTTTAGAACTCCCCATATAACATTTTTTAGCCTAACCATATACAAAAAAAAATTTATGCTTTGAATACTTCATACGTTTTCCAGCTGAAAAGAAATAGCCTGCGCAATGAGTGAGACAGTTCTGCTGTGGGTTTGTGTCCAGTCAGCTCTGCCAAGCAGGGGTTTTATAACAATAACCATAATAATTGTGTGTCCACAGCAAGCTCCTGCTGTCAACTTGTTCCATTCCGGAGAGTATCATCCTTATCCAGCAAAACACACATGTAGACTTGGAACACATGCAAACAGCTCTCAATGTATAAGTAAAACCAAAGACAAATCAGCTCATTGCCACTTGCATGATAGCTGAGGAGTGAAAAGGTTAAGGGACATTAAAAGAAAACATGCAAAACGTATAAAATGGGTGAAAGGAGCATGCTCTCAATCATGTATAGATGTGTGTTGCCATAGCACTCTCTCAGAACACCTAATTTGTTGAACGTCACCCTATCTTCCAGCTTCTACCACTGCATGCATCAAGTTTTTACAGTTTGTTGAGTACAAACAGTATGCAGCAGTTCATTTCAGTGAATTACATTGTTTTTTGTTTTATAGCATGTTAGTGATATTTGTGGATATTTGTTGGGTTTTATTTTTGGGTAAGGTGGGGGTTAAAGGATTATATTTCCTGTTTGAAATAGTGGTAAATAGGCTCCCTATTTGTTTTCTTGATTTAATTCTGGTTTTCAGGAATGTAACCCAGGGAACTGGGTACTGTAAATTGGAACAAAATTTCAAGTTTGACAGTGGAAGACATTTATGTCAGTGTTTCTAAGTTAATACATTTCCTGGTGGTGCATCAACACCAGTAGCTCAAATATTAGTCACTACAGTACCTTGAGGTATCTTCCCACATTTCCTTCCCATTTTTTCCTAAGAATTGTGCTTGACTTCAAACATCATGAGCAAGACAGTGGAGTCCTATGAGAAGCACCACTTCCTGTACTGGTACCAGCTGGGACACCCCTGTGTACTATGCGTGAGTTATATGCCCTTTGATACCCTAATTTGTGCAAGTACTTTAAGTTGTCTAATGTTGTTCAGTGTCTTTCTGTAGACTGATGACAAAGGAGTGTTCAGCACTAGTCTGTCCCAGGAGTACCAGCTGGCAGCATCCACCTTTGGACTGGACCAAGAGGCTGTGTGGATGCTATCTCAGCAGGCCATCAACTGCAGCTTTGCCCCAGAGGCTGTCAAGGAGCAGTTACAGCAGAGGTGGGCAGAGTATAAGTCTCAGCTCAACTGCTGACCAGTATGCCAGGAATATCTCAGGTATATGTGGTCATTAGAATACTGCTGTCAACTGGCAGGGAACCAGTATGATTTCTACAAAACTAAACTTGAACACAGTACCAGTGAAATTTGGATATGAGATACACTGAACATGTGAAAGCAAAAGCAACACAGGGTCCTAGAACTGTGGGAATTGCTGTAGAACTGGGGAGATATGGTTCCTTATGTCTTCTTGAAAATTAAGTTTCTGGTAATTGTACTCGAGTGCTTTCGTTGGTACTCAGTTTTCAGTGAAAAACAATGCATTTACACTTGTTCATGTACTCTTTAGGATGAAGTGTAATTGATTTTAAAATAAGGGAATTGATTCTTCTGGAATGCAGTGACCAAAATAAAAGTTTGACATGATATTTCTGCCTTGCGCAATTAGTGGGATCATACATGTCTCTCCCTGTTGTCACCTGCAAACACTGATACCATTACTCTCAAGGACTTGGTGGAATTAGTTTCCCCAGCCAAAAGGGTAGGACTAAACTCAGTGAAAGCATCTGATGGTGCAGTAAGTGGGCTTATTAGTCTGAAACATGGGTTATGAACAATTAACTTTACTAACAAGATTTGTGCTTACATTGTCAATTAAATCATTACATGGGTGCTGGTGCTCAGCATCACAGGAAGTAGAACCCAGTACACTGACTCAGACTGACGCAGCTATTCTATCTGGACAGCATTGTCTGTGTAATATGGGAGAAAAGACCCCACACAAAAACACAAGTACAGCAGCTAATAAAAGAATTGAAGAACAAAGCTACCAGTTTAGAGGTTTATTATAACAGGATTAATGCACTAAATATTTCATTGTTCAAGTGAAATTAGAGCATCTACAGACCCTTCCTACACAATACTGCAAACATCCCATCTCACACTCCTGCCACACAACACAGGATGAGTAGAAACTTTAGTCCACTTCCATTACACAAGGTTTGGGGGGGGGAAGCAAATGAAGAGGCTATTAGTGGTATAGGCCCTGCCACAGAATGTTTGTGGTATATTTCCACCTCATTTACATTTTTTACAGTGACAAAAGCAGTTTTGTTTGTACCCGTCACAGGGAAATGGAACCATTCATTCTAGCCCTACTTCACTTTCATAATATTTAAACGCTGATGGATGTTTACAGTTTGACATTTTCTCCCTGGCTGATTTCACAGAAACCACAATATTGGACAAAAGGACTGGGGGAGGGGGTTTAAAAAAAAAAAAAAGGATTGGCCAGTTACCAAACAAAAAGTACTGCAGTGTCCTAACTGGCAAGAATTACAGGATCATACTGGAAGATTGCAACTGTCAGGTATTCTATACTAGGTTTGAGTTGCTGCAGTTTTGGCTCGCTCACCCACAGAGAGCTTGTGGAAACCACGGGTTCCATCAGGTCCACGTGGCAGTCGCACCACACCTGGAGGAAGCCCATCTGCATTCTGGATCTTGCGGCCCAGCATGGGGCTTCCCACAGGGCTACTTTCTTGTGAAGCCACCTGGCGTCGCCGCTGTACCCAAGGGCTGCCTGAGGGCGTTAGGCTGCTGTCCGAGGAATAGTCTGCCCAGCGCCGGCCAGGCTCCGGGCTCAGTCGGCCCTCATTGGTGAGTGGAGACTTGTTGGTGTGTGGGGACTTGCGCAGAGCACATGGGCTGGCACGAGGGCTTGGCCATGGGCTGGAGCGGGGTGACACAGCTGGGCTCAGGTGACTATTCTGTGGAAAACCCAGGCCCCCTGCTGTGGGGCTCAGCTTATTGCTGGTGTGCACTTTACGGTTCACACATGGTGAGGTTGGGTTGCTCTCTGTATCAGAAGAGCTGCAGGCAGAGTCTTCCCCCAGGTGCTGCAGCTCCCGCACACGGCTGTTCAGGGAGTGGCTCTTGCGTATGCCGTCATCTTGCAATCGATCCTTTGTTACCTTCTTTTTGGGCGGCTTCATCCCAATCAAGACCACTCTAACACCAAGTGGTCCAACTGTGCCTTCATCTGTAGCTCCTACAGACTCGTGGGCCTTGATGGCAGCCTCTACCTCCTCAAACTCCACAATGGCACATTCTTCAGTGCAAAGCTGTGTGTAACGGCCACTAAGCTTCTTCAGGTCAGGTGGCAGGTCTTTCCCTGGCTTTAGAACCCGTACAGAGGCAATGGAACCATAGACACCAAAGGCCTTCAGCAGCAGCTCCATAAGGTGTTCCTGTTGTGTGGGTCCAGCTCCACCCTCCAAGGCCACACCTAGCTCAGGCCAGTGCTGTAGATCACTGAGCAGCAGCATGCGGCTGGGTGTGCTCTCGCTGGCAAACATGGGAACAGATGATCGCCGACGCACCTTGCGGCCCTCCTCATTCAGCTCCAGCAACGCAGACTGGCGCAGTGCGTAGGCAGTCGTTCGCCAGTCTCGTGTCAAGTGCTTCACCTGGAGGATGAGAAATAAACTATGCAAAGGTGTAGTCAAGTACTCAACTCTAAGGAACTGCAAGGCATGGGAAATTTTACCCTGGTATACTGACAGTAAGACTACTTCCATACTGGTCAACTTTGACAGTTTTTTTTTTTTTTTTTGCATGAAGTGAGAAATGAAGCCTCATAAGACCTGACATTTACCAACATTTTTAGAAGTTACCATCTGGTTTTCTATCCTGGATTTGTAGATATTGCAGTAACAGTGATTTTAAGAAATGTAATGAACAGATGTGGCTTGTTTAATATATACATAAAGGCTTTGGTTTGTGAAGAAAAATTGAGATTTAGCATTAGTGCTCTTACACTGAACAAAGCACAGGGCACCCCCCCCAACATTCCATTATTGGCAGCAATTAACTTTGACTGCCTGAAATCCATACAAGTTCCAACTTGATGGTACCTTCTTGAAGGAGGTGAGCAGCTTGACACTGACGAAACCCAGCTTGTTGCGGCGGACATGTTTGAGGAGGAAGGCATCATGCTCCAGGTTCTCATCTGACAGATAGTACTCAATTTGAGCCACCAACTTCTGTATCAGTTCTGGGTCAGGTGGCTGCCAGCATTCCTCATCCAGTTCACCCCCGCTGGTACCTGCCCCACTGTCAGGACAGGAGGCATCATACTAAGGGCAACTAGACAGTGCATTGGACCTTTGCAACTGGTATACTAGCAGGATGTGCAATACCATCAACAGCTCATTTAGAAGATGTCATGGTCTGAAGCAAAATGAGCTTTGCACAAGTTTAGACCAATTTACCCATTTATACAGCAGGATGTTCTAACTGGACCAAATCAGGGCAAGTACCTTAATCAAGTGTAGTAGAGCATTGGGATTAGAACTCAGGCCCTTCAGCTTAAGGTAGCTACTAAGTTACTACTGTCATGTATTTTGTATGCAATATAAAAATATAGGTTTAATCATGGAAGTTGATCACAGCCATGGTTCTAAGTGACCCTTACTGCTGAGCCCTGTCCTCCCAAAGCATTCTGAGAAACACCAGTCATCCTGAACCCCTGGCAGTCAGCTAGGACACCAGACCCTTGCTACAAGCAAACACCTTGCACTACAGCTGTGACATGGAGAATTCTGCCACCATCTTCCATTGATGAACAGTCACATAAGATTTACGTGAGTAGAACTGTTATTTCTGCACTCTGAACTCTGCTGGTGGACACTCTACATTGTGGGAGTCAGTTTGGGGGTGGGGCAGAGAAGTTTAAAAAAAAGCCCACACCACAGGAAGACCATCCAAAAACAGTAGCATCACTGTATAAAGAGTAGGTTCACATGACTCACCAACTGTTTTTGCCAAATAAATGACATTAAGTCTAGAACAGGACCTTCCCTTTTATTACATCAGTATGATAACAGG
The DNA here is from genome assembly GCA_900497675.1 of Arapaima gigas. NCBI lineage: Eukaryota > Metazoa > Chordata > Actinopteri > Osteoglossiformes > Osteoglossidae > Arapaima > Arapaima gigas. The sequence continues at coordinate 123,003 of UFQX01000342.1, read as the reverse complement.
TTGAGACCTCTTTCAACAGCTTAAGTTTATCTGACACATTCTTCTGAACCAATGACCAAAGCAATTCTGAGAAAGTACCTTGCTCAGGGTTACTACAGTAAAAGTTGGGATTTCAACCAGTGACCTCCGAGTGCAGAGGCAGCAGTACTAACCACTAAGCCACCTGCCTCAACATGGACAAACGATTAGACTCATTATGATTCTACCACTGAGGCTGCAGTGACAGACAGTCCCACAGGAACAGGACAGAGGTTGTGGAATAGCAACAGGTCCACGCAAATATGACCAATAATCCTCATTTTATGACAGCATATGGACAGAATACTACAGATCGCCGCTCTTTTAGGGCAGGTAATTTAGTGGTTACAAACCGACAGTCTCACCTTGACTTGTCCAGTTTGCCCACTTCATCCTCGCTGCAGCTGTGCATCTCCAAGTGCTCCAGACTCGTGTCCCCGGGGGGCTCTTCGTCCTCCGCGGCTTGAATGGCTACCGTTATGGTCACCTGTGTGGCCGTGTCCTGCTGCCTCTGCGCCTCGGGTCGGTGCTTCTCCAGCGCGCTCCATCCCGGCGCATCAATCGAGGACTCCTGAAGGCCGGGGACGCCCATCGCCGCACTCATGGTGCCGAGGACGAGCTCGCGCACTTCCTCTTGTTCTGCAGCGTTAGTACAACACACCGCGCCCGCTCCGATCTGATGCGGAGTGGGACTCGAACTCGGGGCGGAGCGGAAGCTAAAGCCGAAGACACGCTCGGCCGCTCGCCACAGCCCCCGCAACGTGAACTGGAGAGAACCCCGGGGCGCTGAGCAGCTGCACGGAGCCGAAGAAACAGCGGAGGGGCTGGGTGCGTCGCGTGTTGGAGCTTCCTCGTCCGCGAAGACGTTTGTGGGTTTGTAACGAGCCTTGCGATTGGAGCGCCGCGTCTTTGCGCACTCATCCCCCAGGGGGCAGCACAGGGCGAACTGCGGCCACAGGGGGGGTAGGAGGAGGGCCAGGCAGCGCAGGAACGCCTTCACCAGCGAGTGCATGCCTTTTCCTTACCCTTAATTCACTTTTTTTCCTGTCTAACACTCTCTCGCGCAGTGGGACCGTTTGTGTTTTGTGGTCGGAAAGCACGGTAAGCCATGTGAGGTCTTTAAAGTGGTCACTATTGGGGAGGAGCACCGCACCAATCACATCCACGTAACCTGTTACACACCTGTTAATTGGATAATGGGTTTCCACACTGATCCGTCTGCGCGCGCGTGTATGTGTGTTGGAAGGATCTGAAGAACTGAGCTTATGTATATAATAAAAACAACGTCAAGAAATGTCAGTTTTATCATTATTTTTACTTTTATTTATTATTATTTATCATTATTTTTATAATTGAAACTAAACACTGAAACTGAGGATGCCCTCATAACTTGTTAAAGAAATAATTGATGCATAAGGTCATTTCGTTAGTAGTTAAGAGTTAAATGCAAATATATTTGTATTCAAGTTGCACCGTTTCGTGGGACCCCCACACTGCATTTAAACACACTTATTAGTCTTGAAGGCAGTGCCGTCTTCCGCACTCACGCGCAGAGAGCCCCCTAGCCCCCACATTGGCACGAGGCATTCGGGCGACCGAGTGACTCACCGGCCCACGCCGCAGTGAACAGCGCGTGAACTCGTGCTGGGCATCAGAAGGCGGTGATGTAACGCCACTGAGACGGTCTCCGAAGGAGGACGGCGGTAATGGTCTCTGCACTGAGGTGTACAAATGGGAAGTAACAGTTATGGGGACTCAGGGGCGGTAACGGCGGCTCGGTGAATGGAACTGCAAGGGCTGAATCAGCACTCCCTGAGCTGCACCGTGTCATTGTGTTCTTTTTCGAGTCCACGCACACCTGCCATTTTAGATATCATTTAAGTCAGCATAAAATTATACTAACCGAGGGACCCTTCTTTATTCAAACCCGTTATCTCTTCCTGTCCATTTCTGTCAAACAGAATAGATGTTTTGATGCCCATTTTTGGAAACTGCCTTAAGACAGACTAATTATACGTTATGGAAGATACAAACAGAACATGCTCCGCTGCAGTTGAAAAAATTGTCGTTAAATATCTTTTTTCTCAGAAATGCTTTTAGCCACCCTTTTGATGAAATCAGGTAAAGCAGACACAAACATCCCAAGTAAAATTATAGATTAAGCAGCACAATGCTCGTTTATTAATTTTGGTATACAATTTAAATGTTAAAAATTAAATGTTATACATTGAAAAAGTGATCCTCATTGCATGTGTGTGATTTTCTTTTTACTTATTTGATTTTTTTTCACTTACAGACCATTACTATGATTTTATTTAGATTTGAAGGTCTTTGTAACTAACCCTAAGATAGGAACGTAACAAGCAGCAAAGGAAGTGACGTACTAAGGGTGCTGTACTACACGGTGATGTCACTACCTTTGCCAGAGGAACGGGAGCATTTTTTCATCTCAGGAAAAGGGAGCTGCGCTGCTGTTACACGCTGATGATGTCACTGGTCTGCTCTTAATATTTGTTAAGCCAGTGGTTTTGGACACAAGGGTGTTATTATTGAAAACATAGGATAAACTGGAGATTTTTTGTTTTACTTCTTGTACCTCCTTGCCATATATAATTACTGTTTTTTTAGATGCTGAACGCTTAATATATAAATACATTACTTTATATCCAATGCAATAGATATTGGGTTTTTATTTAAAGAAAAATAAAATTGAATACGATCTTGGTATACTAGTATTTTTCTTATGTTATATTTTTCTTCCTGTCATAGTTTTAAATGCTGAACTATTTCTTCTTTGATATAAATATTTTGTGATGCTTTCCAGCTATTATTATTATTATTATTATTATTCTTATTATTTACACCTGCAAAACCCGGGCTCGTACTGTTTATCAGGTCTGAGTGAATCACCCAGTAAGAAAGAAAAATCGATGTTATTTAAAGCCGTTTTAAAACGCGCGTTTGCTGTGCTTGTGCTGCCCTCTGCAGGACATTCTAAAGCGGTCCTTCTGACGTCCAGTAATAAACGGTCCCCTCAATTTTTGCAAAACGCCGTTCAGTTTAAGTACATTTTTATATGGGTATTAACACGGACAGCCTAGGAACGTGGGAGGTCCATCAGCAGCAGAATAACCAGTCAATATGTTTTTTTTAAGCCATAGAAGGATTCATGTTTACACAACATGCATATCCATACATATTCACAACAGTCTGAATCTAAAAGATAGTTTGCTAAGGTTAATGACATCTGACTGCTGCTGTAAAGCATATTTGCAGAACACTGAAACTTCCTGCAATAACATGGCTCACAAATCAGTTACGGGAAGGCAAATGGAGTCCCTGCCTGTCTAAAGTTTGCCCTGGCTGTCTGTTCATTTGTGTATCATAGCCACAGAAGGCCAAACGTATGAATAGTACATTTATATAAGGCAGGTTCAGAGACCATGTAAGACACGTCAGGGATGGAGATGAGGTGGCACAGTGGCACGAACTGCATGCAACCATCAGGAACTGATATTTCTTTTTTACATTCATTAGTTGTCTGCTGAATTGTTACAGTGAAAATGATTGACAAGGCAACTTCTAGAACCACCTGCCCAACTGCACTTAGTGTATGGCGCTACTGCAGTTGCAACTGCTTGTACCGTTGGAACCTATAGAGGGCAGAAGATTTCAGAGTAAGCTTGTCTGCAGGCATCATTCTTCACTGAAATACAGTGGTGCTTGAAAGTTTGTGAACCCTTCAGAACGTTCTATATTTCTGCATAAATTTGACCTAAAACGACATCAGATTTTCACACAAGTCCTAAAAGTAGATAAAGAGAATCAAATCAAACAAATGAGTAAAAAAAATTATACACAGGCATTTATTTATTGAGGAAAATGATCCAATAATACATATCTGTGAGTGGCAAAAGTATGTGAACCTTTGCTTTCAGTATTTGGTGTGACCCCCCCCCCCCCCATGTGCAGCAATAACTACAACTAAACGTTTCCGGTAATTGTTGATTAGTCCCGCACGTTGGCTTGGAGGAATTTTTAGACCATTCCTCCTTACAAAACAGCTTTTTCCACGTTTGTGGAAGTGTATCATGGTGCAAACAAAGGAGATTTCTGAGGACCTCAGAAGAAGAGTTATTGATGCACATCAGGCTGGAAAAGGTTACAAATCCATCTCTAAAGAGTTTGGACTCCACCAATCCACAGTCAGACAGATTGTGTACAAATGGAGAAAATTCAAGTCCATTATTACCCTCCCCAGGAGTGGTTGACCAACAAAGATCACGCCAAGAGCAAGGCGTATAATAGTCTGCGAGGTCACAAAGGAACCCAAGGTAACCTCTAATCAACTAAAGGCCTTTCTCACATTAGCTAATGTTAATGTTCATGAGTCCAGCATCAGGAGGACACTGAACAACAATTGTGTGCATGGCAGGACTGCAACGAGAAAGCCGCTGCTCTCCAGCGTTTGCGTTTGCTAAAGATCACCTGGACAAGCCAGAAGGCAACTGGAACAATGTGTTGTGGACGGATGAGACCAAAATAGAGCTTTTTGGTCTAAATGAGAAGCGTTATGTTAGGGGAAAGGAAAACACTGCATTCCAGCATAAAAACCTCATACCATCTGTGAAACACGGTGGTGGTAGTATCATGGTTTGGGCCTTTTTTGCTGCATCTGGGCCAGGATGGCTTGCCATCATTGATGGAACAATGAATTCTGAATTATACCAGCAAATTCTAAAGGAAAATGTCAGGACGTCTGTCTGTGTGCTGAATCTCAAGAGAACGTGGGTCATGCAGCAAGATAACAACCCTAAGCATACAAGTCGTTCTACCAAAGAATGGTTAAAGAAGAACAAAGTCAAGGTTTTGGAATGGCCAAGTCAAAGTCCTGACCTGAATCCAATAGAAATGTTGTGGAAGGACCTGAAGCGAGAAGTTCATGGGAGGAAACCCACCAACATAACAGAGTTGAAGCTGTTTTGTAATGAGGAATGGTCTAAAATTCCCTCAAGCCGATGGGCAGGACTAATCAACAATTACCAGAAATGTTTAGTTGCAGTTATTGCTGTACAAGGGGGTCACACCAGATACTGAAAGCAAAGGTTCACATACTTTTGCCACTCACAGATATGTATTATTGGATCATTTTCCTCAATAAATAAATGTCCATGTCTAATTTTTTGACTCATTTGTTTGATTTGGTTCTCTTTATCTACTTTTAGGACTTGTGTGAAAATCTGATGTCATTTTAGGTCAAATTTATGCAGAAATATAGAAAGTTCTGAAGGGTTCATAAACTTTCAAGCACCACTGTAGAAGAGGTGGTCAGGTATTTTCTAGGAAAGACTGATTAGATAGAAAAGTGTGTCTGGTTTTGTTACTAACATCACACAAAGTAAGACCACCTTTGTGAGAGAAAGGAAGAGCTCATACAGCTTCTCTACACTGCAGAATGAGAGCACAAAGAAGAGTTTCGGCAGGGTAGAGTTTCCCAGAGTAATATCACTGCAGCAGCTTCTTTGGGTGGCAGCTTTCACTGTGAACTATGTAATACAGTTAAATGGATCAGATTGGAACTGTCTAATTAGGTTGTCTAGTGGTCAGGTACAAATAGTAGTGGTGACACTCTTGCAAAATAAGAGAAGCTCAGGCTACCACCCTCATGTGTCACTGTGCCAAGCACAACATTCCTGAGAGCTCCTGTTTGACATCTCTGCAGTTGTGCTCCAAAGGTCTCAGGACTGCACAGGCCTACACATAGAGCTGGAGATAGTGCTGGAGCTGTCCAGCACCCCCCTCTCCCCAACACGCAGCCATCCCACGGCTCTCAGGCAGCACTCCACATGACAAAGCAGGCCAGAAGTGCAGCTTTCTCTTCGCTTAGTTGCTCCCATTAGCAGTCATAACACTAATTGCCTTTACCCTGTTACCATTGAATCCCCCCTCCCAATAACTCTAAGCTGCTCAGCAATCCCCATCACAGTTAAAAAGTCCATCCAGCGGTGTACTCCATACATTCAAAGTGCCATTTGGCTGCTCTGCAGCTGGTGCCTCTGAGAAATCCACCACCTATTAATGTCACTTGGAAATAGTCTTGCATGGATGTTAAATCTCACATCTATTCTTTGTTGCTGGTTTTCAAAGACACTGCATGAATGAATCATTTGTGAAATATAATTAAGATGTCAGCAGAAAAAGTACTGCTGTGACCCTTCCTGTTATTGTAAATACTAAACCCTTTGCCTTTAAAGGTAAAGACATACCACAGTTTATACTTTTAAAGGGGTTTACCACAGGAGGATGTGTGACCTGTTTGCTGACAGATTCATTTAAAAGTGTGCACGTGTCCTGTAATCCAGAAACAGATATGCATATTTTTTTTTCACTGAAAATAAAAGGTATTCATTTTCATGTGTGTGATGATTGTCTGCTTATGTTCTGGTATGGGGTGTGGGTGAGGGGGTACAGCCCCTTATCTTTTAACTAGAGCTGTTATATGTCAATCACATTTTATATATCCAGATGCTTTGGCTAACAAAGATTACAAAATTTACCTGGAACACAGCAGATTTTGTACAGGGTGACTTTGTAGGATTACCCTAATACACTGCACAATTAATTTGTTTGCCAAAGTTGATGTATTTTCTGCTTTTGTGTTCTCCTACAGTGCAGTCAAATCTATTTAGGGGATGACAGAACTGAAGTCTGGAAATACTTCTGAATGTGCAAGTCTAGCAGTGATGCAATCAAAAACTTCACTGATGGTCACATTTTCAAAGGCCACATAATTAATACAATGTTCACTGCAGTGCCCTGAAGCACCATACTTCAGCGAGCTGCACTTAGTATGCGTGTATGTCTTATGTAACATAGCCTTCCCAGTTAAATGAAAAGCATGAAATATTTTCTTGAGTGCTGAGATGGGAAAAGTCGGAATCCAGCCTGAAGTCATTTAGTAGTGTTCAGTGCTGCCAGCAAGTCCTCTTGCTCTGAATGAGGAAGTCTTCAAGTAACTCTAAAAGGTTTGGCTTTTCACACTCCTGAAACGTAAACTGGTTTTTTGGAAGAGACTCAAAAGATAAGATGTAAACACGAAATGATAGTTTTAAAGTATAAAGTATACACATTTAAACTAAAAGCTTGTAAAAAGTGCAGAGCGTGAGATGTGTCTATAGATTGCTGCACAGTTTATTCTGTAAATGTTTGATTTTTATTATGGAGCATTAAGTGCTGTTTCACATTAAATGCCCTCAACAGAACCAATCATACCTGAAGGTCTTTATTCTGTTAATAAGGGGAAAGAAGGCAGAAGGAGCCAGAATGTTGCTTGTGTAACTGGATTCATGCGGTGCATGCTGTCCTTTTGAGTACTGCTTATGTTAATGTTGTTCAATAACCCTCCAGACACGGACACACCCAGCCACTATAGGTGCTGGAGATGAGTTCTTGGGAAGAACAGTGGAGGCTTTAGGTTACCTCTTCACAGTTACTAGAGTGTAAAATACATTTATTTATCTAGGATTACAGAAGTTAAAGATATTTTTTGTAGCCTTGCTCTACTAAAAGTAGTTGAGCACTGAACACAGATGTTTTCCTATTTAACATGAGAACTGGACACAAAAGCAGACTATACTGAATGTATTGGGGAAAATGAAAATCCATGCAGCTACTCAGCAATTCAAAGGCAAAATGTTACAATTTTAGGCAGCAGTTCCAAAAAGATACCACAATATTCCAGAAGTCATCACAATTATGAAACAGATTGAATGTTAACTCTTATAGTAGAAGAAAAATGCTAAGTGAATGACATTTACAGAAGGATTGTCTGGTGTTTACCATAGCAGAAAAATACATTTTTTTACAAATATATCATAATACATAATACCTTCTATACTTCTGTCACAAACAGAAATTCCATTATTATTTAAGTATATAAAGGGTACAATTCAGACTGTGCATGATTTTGATATTTTGGTAAATTCAATTTGAGTGTGAAGTTTTAAAAAAAAATTCTAAAAATCTATATATGGTAAATATGCACTGGGTCCTATAACACTATAATGTGTAATAAAACATACAGTATATCAACAGGAAGATGGTTCTTTTTATAATGTCTAATCAAAAAAAATTCACTGAAAAACATTTGATTTTAATGAATGTTTATGTGTACTTTTTGTCAGTTTATAAATGTGGTGAATGAGATATTCATAAAACTGTTGAATAACCCCTGCTTGGCTGCCTCAACATATCTGTAATCAATAATGTAAAATGTTTAGCAGTGTCAAAATTGTGTGGCTTTCATTTTGTAATCATATTCCTTGAGGTGGTAGGTTTTCTTACAGTTCATTTCTTATTTTGTGAGATATTTCCTCCTTAATTCAAATTCAAATTATGCTTAAACTGACCTCTAATATCATAAGGTTCCATGGCTCACTAGACACAGTGTTTCAGATACATTTTGTTGTGTCTGCCTGAATGTGATTTTAGAAACCCTGTGTCCCATTGTGATACAATACTGGCATAACAAGTTATGCTTCGCTGACTGTTCCCAGGGGTGAGTAGGAGCAGGGACAGGGTTGAGGGCAGCCAGGCGGATCTGTGCTTCCATGCAGCAGTCGGTTGGTTCTGAGGCTCAGGGAAAGACATGGTTGGGCTATGGTGCTGCAGCACAAGTGGACTCAGCAACACAAGTGGTGAGGGAGCTACACATGGCAGGAGAGTGAAGATGGTTGGCACTGTAGACTGGTGTCCACAGTGACAGATGTGTACACCCCCTACCCTGCTGAGATATTAATCTCTCCTCTTACTCGCTCACTCTTTGTCTCCCTCCCTGTGTCATCACAACCCTCCAGACACAGCCAAGGGGATATGACCTGACATGCCTTACCATTCAGCTGGTGACTGTGTATGCGCTCTTCGATCCATGTGCTAGTTGTTGCTCCCTCTCATTCCCTACTCCCCACGGCAGATCGTACTCCAGATTCCCCCTCCTGATATCACGACACGACAGCAAGGTCTGTACATGTATAACTCTTTTCTTCCTGAATGAATGTGGTTCCCTTGCCCTCCTTCCTTTCATCTGTGGGCAGTGCTTTAGCTCTGTTAGCCACTTCACCCTGTATGCAGCAAAGCTGCTCCTGCAGAGAGGATCTCTGCATTAGTGTGCACTGCAGCTCCCCTCCCCCTCTCCTCACCTCCTCCTCCCTCCATCCGTTCCCGCCTCCCCTCCTCTTCCTGCTAGCAGTTGCGGCAGCAGTGGCTGAGTGTTCGTGTGGTGGAGCCAGTGCTTGTGTTCCTGGGAACCATCCGGAAAGCAACCAAGGGAGAGGGGAATGGTTTGGGCTGCCTATTGCCGGGGCTAGGAAGGTCTCACTTGCTGCCACCCTCTCTCTGCCTGCCTTGCCCCTCCCGACAGAAGTGCACCACTTGCAGTGCTGGCAGCACCTCCCTCCACAGAAGCAGTCCCTGTGCCAGGTAAGATGCACCGTCTGGAGCTGTCCTGCCCACAGTGTCCTCTCTGGTGTAGACAGCCTAGAAACGGATACACACTTCCAGAGTGTGCCCATGCAGACCTCTGACGGACACAGCACAGCAGATGGTCCATTTTAAGCATGGCTGTCCGACAAGCTGGCCTGTGTGTCCTATGTTTCTCTGTGTTGTAGCATTGATGGAGGAAAGGAAGGACCAAACCCTTCGCACAGGAAATGCCCAAGGGCTGTTGTAGGGCAAATAAAGGTATATTCCTTTCTGGAGAGAGGTGCTTTTCCTGTTTGTCCAGTTAGTTCTTGCCATGAAGATTAAATAGCTAACCTTTGTATAGATTTCACAGTATTATACAATAACCTGCCAAACTGGTCTTCATTTGAGGAATCAAATGATTATTCACGTATTGGGTGCCAATATAGGCCTGAATAGAAACGACTCAGCAAGCTGGTACTTAGCACTGAAGAAGCTCACACTTCCATCACTTCCCTTGTCTCTGTGCCTGGCTTAGGGGATTGTTTGATTCCCTCTCTAATGTGTGGAGTGAGGACAAAATCTTGGTAGGCCACCTTTGGTTCTGCAGTGATTGAATCAAAGACCTCTTTACTATTTACTTTCATGGAAACAGAACTGTTTACTGGATTACACTGTATGTGGGAGTTGTAGCTGTTTTTCAGTGCCACATGGAAGTTGAGTTAAATCTATTCATGTTCTATTAGTTCATAGTCTCTGTTTCTTGGAGTGTATTTGTGTGTGTCTGCCTGTTAGCTGCAACCACTCCCAACTTGTTCTGGATTTGGGCCTACTAGTCTGTGGTGATAGCTGTGCGGATGTCCTGTGTAACTCCATGGTGGTCCCTGTGTAGAGCGATGCTGACAGCCCTTCATCCAGCCTCCTGCACTTCTCCTCTACATGCATACAGATGCTGACAGAGCCCACCTCACCAGCTGGCCTAAATGACACCATCTCTGCAGCACCAGTAAAATTCTAGTGGACACATCCCTGAGCTCACCCTTGTGGGAACTGTGCAACGATGGCTTGTTGGTCTGTTGGCCTGCGGTGTCAAACTTAAGTCAGAGAACTGTACAAGAGCTATAGGACAGAGAAGATGATTTGCCCTGCTCTCATGGTCAGCTCACTGGCAGCTTATGTTTGTGTGCAGTTAGGTGTGTGCGCATGCACCTCTGCCTGTACTTAAGAACAGTGCTTGAAGTGGAAAAAAGTGTCACTGTGCACAATTTTGACATGTTAGCATACAGTTGCAAGGAAACATTTATGAACTCTTTGCAAGTACCTGGTTTTATGCAATAATTACTCATACAATGAAGATCAGACCACATTTAAGCTATAAAAATAGACAAACACAAGCTGTCTAAACTAATACACAAACAATTTTACTTTTCATGATTATTTAATCATTCACAGTCCAGGATAGAAAAAGTATCTGAACCCATGCATTTAATAACTGGTAGAACTTCCTTTAGCAGCAATAACCTCCACCAACTGTTTCTTGCAGTTGCTGATCAGACTTGCACAATGGGTGGAATTTTAGACCATTCCCCCCTACAAAACTGGTAAATTTAATCAATATTTATGGGGTACCTTGCATGAACAACCCTTTTAAGGTCACTTTGCAGCATCTCAATTGGATTAAGGTCTAGACTCTGTCTTGGCTATTTCAAAGCATGAATTTTGTTCTTTCCAAATCATTCTGTTGATTTACTCTTGTGTTGTTGCATCATTAAACTTCTATTAATCTTCAGGTGATTGACTGCTAGCCCAAAATTCTCCTGCAAAATTTCTTGATACAAATTTGAATTTATTGTACCCTTAACAGTTGCAAGTTGTCCAGGCCTTGAGGCAACAAAGCAACCTAAACCATAATGCTGCCTCCACTATGCTTCACAGTTGGGATGTGGGATGAGGTTTTGATGTTGATGTGCAGTACCCTTTTCCCTCCAACCATAATGGTGTGCATTTCTCCCAAAAAGTTCAACTTTTGTCTCGTCTGTCTACAGAACATTGTCCAAGAAGCATTATGGAAGCTCTGTGTGGTCTTTTGCAAACTTGAGACGTGCCCCAATGTTTTATGGAGATGAGTGGTTTCCTCCACAATATTGTTCCAAGAACACCATTCTTGTTCAGTGTTTGTCTTATAGTGAACACCTGAACAGGGACTTTAGCAAGTTCTAGAGATTTCCGCAGGTTTATTGTCATTACCCTTAGGGTTTTTATTCACCTCCTTCAGCATTGCATGTTGTGCTCTTGGGGTAATCTTTGCAGGACTCCCATTCCTAGGAAGGGTAGCAGCTGTACTGAATTTCCTCCATTAGTAGACAATGTGTCTTACTGTGGACTGATGAACACTGGGGTCTATAGAAATGCTTTTGTTTTCCAGCTTCTTGAATTTCTACAGTTCTTCTTCTAAGGTTCTCTGGAAGTTGTTTTTATTGAGGCACGGTGAACATAATCAGATCTTTCTTAAGAAGAGCAGGCTGTCAGTAACCTGACCTTGTGTGTCTTTTTTATAGAGCAGAGCACCTCTACAAACCACACCTCCAATCTCATCTCATTGACTGGAACTCCTGACTCCAGTTAGCTATTGTAGAAGTCATTACCCCAGAGGTTCACATCATTTTTGAACCCAGACTGTGATTGAATAAATTGTGTATTTCGTATTGAAAAGAAGAAGTACAATTATTTGGTTGTCATTACATTAAGCAGCTAGTGTTTGTCTATTATTGTGACTTAAATGAACATCAGGCCACATTTTAGTTGTAACTAATGCAGAAATTCAGGTTACTGGGTTCACAAACCTTTTCTTTGCAGCTGTATATGTTATTCAGTATCAGCAAACTATGTTTGAAAATTTGAGTTTCTACACTGAATCAAAGGTAATAGGAGATAATAGTGATATCTGATGGCACTTACAATGAAAACAGTATTTGAGCAAAATTTTCAGCCTAACTCAGTGCACCCTAGGTAATGTAGCAATAGAGGTTGTTATGCATAATCATCATGTACTACAGCAGTATTTTGCTGAACAACACCTTAGCTAATGAATCTGGTTGTCCAGAGGTGCAGAAAACAGCACCAGGACCTTATTAGAAGTGCTAGTAGGTACAAAAAAGTCATTACTTCAAAGAGCTAAATGTAGATGTGCCGTTTCTGTGTACTGCTGTATACTGACTCACTACAGTTGCTGTTTTAGACATCAAGACTGAAGCTCTTACCAACAAAACAAAGGGATTAAAATGCTACCTGCAGACAAGAATTACAGAATGTGTAGTAAAGGGATGGAATTTAACCCGCATGTTTATTTGGTAATAACAGTTATGATGCATTGCTGTGGATTTTGCAAAAGCTGTTATTTATGGAATTTTAAGTATTTCTCTTTGTGGTTAACATTGTGTATGTACTTGTTGACTGCTGGCATTTAGGCAGGTCTCAGGTCTTGACGTGTGCCTCATTAGTTGCCTCATGTGTTTAATTTGCCTAATATTCCATGCAATATCAGTGCCATTTCCAAGACATTTGTTAAAGCCACTTCAGAGAGGCATAGAGTAAGTCCTGTCAGCTGTCCTAATTCTTTTGCCCCCCCTTCATCCCTCCACTGGAGTTTGAATGTTTCCAGCCAGTGTTTGTCCACTTGATGAAGGGAACCTGGCATATAGTGTGATGAAAAACAAAAACTTTTGAGCTTTTTTGCATCAGGGTTTAGTTTGATATAATGGAAGTTTGTGCAGAGCCCTGACAAATCTGAAAAATTAAGTGTACAGTGTACTGACAGATGTTTCAGGTTGTAGTTTATGGACTCAAGGTTTGTGCAGCCTTTGAGGCCTGGTGACGTGAAGACAAAGATACTTGCCAAGAGCTTCAGATCACCTCCATTTATCTGGTTGTATGTGCACAATGGTGACACAGTGCCAGAAGCTCTCCTGGGGTGGGTTCCTGTTGCGCAATGGGATGTGAGGCTGAAAGAGGTGATAGTGGAAAATAAAATCAATCAACAGGAATCACAGAGCTCTGAGCTCCAGTGTGTGCAGAGAGCTAGAGATTAATCCCAGTTTGGAGAACCCCAACCAATCAGCCTGCTGAAGTCTAGTTGTGTTGCAGTGGTACTCTGAGGTCAGAGGTTTTCTGGACATAAGAAATATCCAAAGTGCTCTGGGACTAGCAGTGACTGCATACTATTAAAAAAAGATTAAATTTCATAAACATAAAATAAAATTATGCAGAAATAGTATGGCCTTTGCATTCATGTGGAAAACAGTGTGGACAGGAGAGACATCAACTAATTTTTGTCAATGACATGCTGTATGTTTAATATGTATGTTTTTGTCATGATACATATAGTACTGTGCAAAAGTCTTAGGCAACTGTGGGAAAAATGCTATAAAGCGAGGATGGTTCCAAAAATAATGCTGTGAATACTTATTAATCAATAAACCTTCTAATAAGTGCAGTAGACAAAAAAACCTCAATCAGATCAGTATTTGGTGTGACCACCCTTTGCCTTTAAAACAGCATCTGTTCTCTTATGCAAACTTGCATGCAGTTTAAGGTAGAGGTTGGTAGGTTCTTCCAAACATTATGAGGAACTGGCCACAGTTCTTCTGCAGACTTTGACTGTCTCTGCATGTCCTCCCAGACTGACTTGATCATGTTGAGATCAGGGTTCTGTGGGGACCATACCATCTGGGGCAGGATTCCTTCTTTTTGCTCAATATAGTTCTGTATGACTGAGATTGGGTGTTTGAGGTCATTCTCAGGCTGCAGAATGAATTTGGGACCAATGAGAAACCTCCCTGATGGTAGATAAGAATCTACCTGTACTTCTCAACAGACATTGAAGTTGCATGCCTAAGACTTTTGCACAGTACTGTATGTGTTTTAAAAGGAGCCTTCTAACAATTTATTTTTTCTCCCTGCCGCTTATATATAATAATCTATGAGATGGAGTCAAAATAAGAAAAGTAACACTAAGGACAGAAAAGACAGTACAGTATGAATGGGTAAATGGGTAGCATATAATAGATGTGCTTTGCAGAGCATACTGGGAGGCTGGTCCAAAGAAGCCTGACCTAAACAACTGGGTGGACTCCCGCCAATAAAAGGAAACAACAGTCTGCAGGCCTTCACTCATCAGCTGCAGCATTCCAAAGCTTAGATAAACTACTTGAAATGTGTATTTTAAATCTTATCTCATCCGTGCTGATCCCTGGGTTGCAGGAGGAGGTACACATGGCTTGTGTTTTACCACGAAAGGATGAAGAACGGAAGAGGGAGAGCCATAAGCATGCAGCCCACAAGGTATGTTTATCAAGAAAAGTGTTTGCCTTTCCTTCAGGTCCTTTGTCTCCATCTTTTCATATACCAACAGTAATACATTGAGCTTCCAGTTCATTAGGTACAATTATCTAGTAGCATTTTTTGCCTCCTTTGGTCTTCAGAACATCATGAATTTGTCTGGGAATGGATTCTACCAGATGCTTGATGCTTGATGCTTTGTGCAGAAATATTGTATCATGTTGCATTGTTGCTGCAAATTGGACAGCTGCACAATCTTGCAAACATCCTTTTGCAACTAATCCCAAAGATGGTCAATAGTTTAGGGGATTGTGAAGGCCACTGAAGCAATGAAAACTTCATGTTATGTTTCTGGAACCGTTTGATGATGACAGGTGCCTTGTGACACAATGCATTATCATTCTCGTCTATTTGAGTGTGGATAAACTGGTCAGTAATAATGTTCAGATGCACTGTGCCATTAAAAAGTTCTTCAGTGGATGTCAGGGGCCCTAATGTGTGCTAGGAAAACGTTCCCCACACCAGCATACTATTACCACTGGCCTGTATTATTAACACCAAACAGGACGGCTTCATGCACTTGTGTTGCTTGCACAAAATTTTGATCCTTCTTATTAGCAGGATGCAAAAGGAACCTGGGTTCATCTGATCAGGCACCTTTTTTCCTCTTCTCAGTGTTCCAATTCTGAAGCTCTTGTGCCCACTGGAGATGAAATTTCTTCTTGTTTGCTGATATTGGCACCCAACATGGTCTTCTGCTGTTGTAACTCATTTGAGACAAAATCCAATAAGCTTTGTGTTCTGAGATGACATTCTACAGAGCAATGTTAGATTGAGATATGATTATGGCAGATTG
Source organism: Arapaima gigas (assembly GCA_900497675.1). NCBI lineage: Eukaryota > Metazoa > Chordata > Actinopteri > Osteoglossiformes > Osteoglossidae > Arapaima > Arapaima gigas. Next base: position 107,333 of record UFQX01000342.1, on the reverse strand, counting down.
TGGCCCATCTATATGCTTGCATGATTCTTGTCATTCACCTTTGAACCACTGGGATCCATGAGCTGTTTTTGTCCACAGTGTTTGTCGATCACCGGTACTTTTTGCACCATTGTCAGTAAACCCTTGAAATAATTTTGTAAGAAAAGCCCAAGACAACAGCCATTCAGGATATATGAGAACTGGCATGCCTAGTGCTAAGAATAATGTCACATTCAGAGTCACTAAGATTACTTATTTTGCTCATTCCAAAACTCAACTGATCACTAACTGATGTTAGAAAAACTGCTCTGCCTAATTTACACCGTGCAGTCATTTGGTGGAATTTGTGTGAAGGTAGGGGGTACCCAATAAACTAGCAACTTATTTTATATCAGGTATCTGGAGCAGTAGGCAGCTGCATAAAGAGGACAAAGATTTTTTTTCTTAAGTAAAAAGACAACATTTTTCAATAAAATCAATAGCATTTCATTCATAGAAATACTGACAACATACTATTCAGTAAACAGAGTGATCATAACAATATCATACATTAATTTGTTCATCAAATTTTTTTCTCTAAAATCTTGAGAACTTCAACATTGAAACATATCAAAAATAGCACAAAGATATTGGCGTTTCATAAAGAAGACAGCATTTTGAAATGGTTTAACATCTTATTTGTGACTTACTGCCACCTCATCCTTATGTGGTAATTTGAATTTTGTCACTGGCCCAATCCCTAGAGAAACAATGGTCCATATCTGCAACTGGTTATAAAGCAACGGATAAGCTGAATCATGACCATTCTCTAGCAATGTAGTTTTGTCGGCACTGCATTGCGAGAGTGTAGATGTCTAGGCAGTTAGTGACCTCACAGCAGACATCTTTCAGGTCTGAGGGCCTTCCACTAAGATAATTATTGAACCTAAAATAAACCAAGCAAGTCTCTCTCATCAGGTTCCATTGATAGTGGATACCAAGCAATGAGCTAATTTGTAAATGGAGACAGTTTAATATGTAGAAGTATTTGAGCTTTAATGTAAGAACCCCTCCAAAACCTTTTGTGTTTGTACCATTTTACATCAGCCACATTGTGTTTGGTTTGTGGCCTCCACAGATTTATCTCTGACAAATCTATGTCGTGAGGTAGGTGATAGATCTTGCTGCACTAGAATGATATATAGGATGGAGGCTTCAGGTCCAGCAGGAGTTGCTTGCCTGTGATTTCAGCCTTGGCTACTGGACAGCAGTGATTTAAGAGGGCTCTGAACATTCAAGCTATTTCTTTGGAAAAAGGGTGCTTTTGCTCTCTCTAGGTGAGCTGCTAAAATAGTCATAATTGGAAAAAGTTTCTGTTTCATTCAGGTCATTCACAGGCTCTTACTAGAAACACTATGACCTGACCTGACCAAATCCTTTAAAGCAGAGATCAAGTGTTCAGCCCAGGCAATACGTTATTCAAAACTATTCATGGGAGCATTTGAACTGGTGAGTTCTATTTCCATAGCCTAAATGGAGGAGGAGAGTTTCTTTAGTTCAGCACTGATAGCATCTAGTTCATCCAGCTTTGCATGCTTAGCTTCCATTCTACTCATTTGGTTAACCATATATTTCATAACAGTTCTACGGCTCGCCTGACCAGATATCATTTGGCCAGACATCTCTTTATTCTCTTTCATCCATACTATTAAATCTTCGTTTGAAGGTGAACTGGTATATTTAACAGCGGAATAGGTCGCCAGAGCCCCAATCTTTTTCTTCATCAAGAACTTTGAAAGTGTTAATAAGAACCTTCCTTGATTGCATGAGTTGAGTTGATCTTTTCTTGGCAACGTTGAGGAAAAGATTCAATAATTCGTCACTGCACCTTCTCGGAACAAGACATGTCAAGTTCTGTCAGTTATGGTAATTTAAAACCAATATAGGAGTAAAAGACATAAAAATTCTCAGTCTTTGGATGCTGCAGCCAAAACTGAAGTTGCCATATCAGAAAGCAGCCAGGTAACCACCTGTTTCCTCTCGTTATTAACCATTGATGTTTTTGTAAAATTGACTCTGTTGATGTCTTTACAGTTGGAATTTGTGGGAAGCTCAGATATTTTTATGATCTAGTGGGAAAGCAGTGTGACTCACCCCAAGACCAATACTATGACCCCTTATTACATCTACCGACTGGATCGCTGCAACATCCAGTATGAGCAGTTATTGAATGTTTTACCACAGGCCTTTTTATCATTCATCATTTGTTGCCTACCATTGGCACCCACCTTTGAGAGTTTCTACTGAAGCTTCTTTCAACTGTAGTCTGCTTCTATGATGGTTACGTCCCTAAGCTGGGAGGCTTTTTTTACTGATGTAAGGCCTGTAAAGCCCCCTTGTCTCCTGAAGTAAATGTGCAAAATTCTTTCCAGTTGGCAGGGTTATTGGTTTGTCCTGCTGTGTGTGGGGAGCGTGTTTGAACATGAGTGAAGACACTCTTACTGGAGTACTGATTGCACGCATGTGTTCCTGTATCTCAGTGTAGGCATGCTTGTTAAACCAGTTTAAAAATATCATATTGTTATTCCTCTTTGCTTTTCCTCAAAATAAGGTTGCTGTGAACTGAACGTGTATTTCCTCTGAGAGAAAGGAAAGCATACTTTTTTAAATATTTTATTTATAACCAGAGGTTTGCATGGAAAAAGAAAGAAGGCTCAATGGCATCTTCACATTCTAGGAGCATTTAGTTGCATACCTTCTTTTGTGCACTTGAAGACTGGTTCTTAACATGCCCTTTCAAGACATTAGATGCAATCCTGTGATAGCTTTTCCATGTTGATCCTGATGTGACATGGTTACTCTCAGGTTTGCATCATTATCCCAGTCAGTTTAATGAATCTCACAAGCACATAGTGGGACACTGCAGCCAACTGGAGCCTTGTAGCAGGGTGGTGGCTTGAATACTGTATACTGTACTCGACTCACAATGAGACACTTCAGCCTTCTTTACAACCCATAGCAATGTCAGTGTCCAGTATTTTTTTGATAAAGTATTGAACTACTTGCAAATTGTGTAAGATTGTTTTGACCTCTCATTTTGATGTTCTCTGTAAAAAGGTGCTCCTTGCACATCCTTCATACCTGTAACTTTAAGAAAGTTTCCAAGACAAACAGGTAAGGATTGCAAGTCAAGCAACACTGAGACAATGCCTGGTTCATAGCATTGCAAATTCAAAAAGATTAGTTAAATAAACTAATACATATTTCATATGAAGTAGAGCTTGTTATAAACAGATCTTTCAGTTTTGTAGACAACACAGGGAAATTGTGTGCTTTGTTAGTGCTATAGAGTACAGTATTTCAATAGTTTGTATGGCCTCATAATCCTTGGTAATGCCAATCTTTGAATTGCTTCAAATGCTTAGGAGAAAACATTGTTAAAATATTCTATAAGCAGATGTTTGGCATATACTGTGGGTCTGTTGTTTAACACTGGGGGTGTGTTTTCTCTGAATGCTAGGCAAAAGTATTAGTGTTAAGGTTGCACAGTGGCACAGTGAGTAATGTTGTAGTCTCATGGTGCCTGTGCTGTTTGGGCATGGGTTCTAATCCAGTGGCAGTTGCATGGGTTTTCTTTGGGTGTTCTGCTTTCCTCCCACGGTCCAAAGACATACGCCTCAGGTTAGCAGGTCTGTCTAAAATGTAAAGAGCTTTCGCATTTTTGAGTGACTCTGTGCATATCTGGTTACCCTGTGTTCCATCACAGGGCATCGGATCCCTGGTATAGTTTCATAGCCTAGTGTGAAATGATTTGCTTTGTTTACTAGTCCTCCAGTATGATTTGCAATCCGTGAAAATTATTCTGAACTATTTTTTATGTCAAAATGAATAAGTATGTGAATAAGTATATTGTTTTCCTCAGTTTATGACTTTGTGACTTGTGTGGTAGGGTCACATGTATATGTGTATGTAAATGGTCATGCTGCTTATTTCTCTTCAGGAGAAACGGCGGCTGGCCATCCGCAATGCAGCCCAGCAATGGGAGGGGTTTAAGGCCTGCCTGGAATTACCATCCCAGAACAGTTCTCGGGATGAAGCCAGCCCTGAGCACAACCCTGCCCAGTCCAGTGGTCCCACCCAGCAGCTTTCCCCAGAAGATCTCAAGTAAGGAGGAGGAGGATTAGGAGGAGGGTGGACCCAAATAAGAGAGGGTCCTGGTGGAGTCACCGTCACCTGCACCTTTCGTTTCACAGGACTGTGAGCCCAATTGGTGCAGTGGAGAAACCAGTAGGAGGGAATGAGAGCAGAATACGGACCAGTCGTCCCAGCAGCCCACGGGACCCCAGGTACTTTGACACAGTTAAACACCACAGTTACAAGTAACTTTCATCTGTAGATATTTAGGTTTTTCTTCCTTTCATACATATCATTGTGTCATTAGTAACATGTAATTGTGATCAACAAACAAAATCACAAAGTTCCTGCTCTTAGGGCCCTATTTTTAATCAAATGTTGGTCCTGTGTTTCTCTCTGTGCAGTTTGCTGCTATTTTCTCCCATAGAGCATACCCTCCTTGTGTTACAGCTCCCAGCAGCAGCATTCCCCAAAGGTACCAAGGCTAGCCAGCATTGCTGGCATTCAGCTGAGGTACTTACGGGGACTGCTTCTCTTGTTTGACTGGAGGTTCACTTAAACCAAGTTCTCATTGGTGAATTATAGGACTTTGGAATCGAACGCCATGCTGCCCTGCAGAGCGAAGGCTTAAATAGTGACTTCAGTGCTGTGAAACAAACGCCATGTATTATGAATACATTTCATTCCAGGGTACAGTATATAACTCAGTGTGTAACTTTCAACAGAAAATGTTTGATGTGTTTTTGCAGGCCCTGATGTCATTCCTCAGCATTCACAAGATTTATTGGAGGTCAAAACAGTACCTAATTTAAGGGTTTTCTTTGTTTCAGTTTTTGCCAGAATCATCACAATCTACAGGGTTCTGAGGTACCACAATTTTGTACTACATAGTGAAGATGGCTGTGGCCTTATTTCCTGTTTTTAGTTTTTGACGTGAGTTGCTGAAGTAGTTGTTTTGATTTGCAACTGGTATTACCACAGTGTCATTGAACATTTATTGCAAGTTCAATGTGTTGCTAAAAAAAATCAGTTCACTCAATTATAAGTGCATTTACTTTATCTCATCAGACCAAGGTAAGATCAGCTAAAGTGTTAGAATCACCTTAACTTGGTTTATCTTACTGCACAGAGAAATTCAAATAAAAATTCTCAGCATTCAATAATATTACATTTCATCACTAGTTTTTCATGCTATAGGTGATGCATTTCCAGGTGACTAGGTATGTGATAACAATAAAAAATCTTGATATATGTAGGAAACCATTTTTAATTTAATCTTTGATAGAATCCAAATGATTCCATGGGAAAAACTATATCCCATTAGCCTGATATGAATCACAGGCATATACATTTGTCCTAAAATGTTTAAGCTACAGTTAAATATACTGTATGTTTACTTCAAATAAACTGTATATATTCTGTATCAAAAAACCCAATAATTCAAATATGTATTGGATTTAGTTTGACTTGTACAGAAAGTTTGGCTTCGGCAGATAAAGGAAAACATATTAGATCACCCCCTTTCATTACAATCAACACTGTAAGAATAAATAAAGCACAGACATAAACACTGAAAGTGAGTTAACATGGTTTTTGATCCCTTGAAACATGTCAATGTGTTTTTGGAATTAAGAAAGCAAGTGGTGTATGACAGATTTTTCACGTGTTAATCATACATATATTTAAATGTCTCATAGGACCCTCTTTATGTGTGAGGTGTTTCTGTCTGTATGTGTTATGAGTCATGTGTGTTTGTGAACACACAGAGAACATTGATTATGTGTGTTTTTTGCTTGATCAATCCTGAAAGCTGACAAAGGTGGGCATGATGGTGTAGCTACAATAGATGATCAAGACAGTCATAGTGTTCTGGCGCTTGCAGATATCATGGTTTAGCTAGCCCATATTGGCCCCTGACAATTGCACCCACAATGGGGTAGCAGTTATGAAGTAAGCATCTTCCAAACAAAGTAGATCACAGCCAGGACATCTGGAGCACAGAGGAAAAACTACTGACTTGGCTTCCAAGCATACTATCACCCCAAAGTCCAATGAAGGGGCAGGCAGGTCTATACATGGTGGTGAAGGTATCCTCTTTCTACTCATATTTTAACTCTCGACTTTCCAGCAGGTGGAGCACAAGAATGTGACCCATAAAAGTCATAAAAATAATGGATGTAGGGAGTTTGTGAGCACAATGAAAGAGGAGTCAAGGTGGCACTATAACTTACGTTGTTTTTTTGAGCCCTCCAAAACACTCCATAGGGTATGAGAATGCTTATATGCTGCCTGCACTAAGAACAAAACCACAAAAAATTGTAGCTTTTAGAAAAAATACATAAAGGTGAAAAACTATTTTGAATGTGAATAAAATCACTTCATTAGTCCAAAGTGACTCCACTGAAATGCAGGGGTACCTTGGGGCTCTGTTTGCATGTTAGAGGCCCATATACAGCCTAGAGGCTGAGGGAACATGGAACCTGAATTCTACTCTGCTGTGCAACTTTATGGGTCCAGTACGCAGTCCATTCCAAACTCATAGTCATTTTAGCTTAAGGCCTTTCTGTCACCCAAGGATTTAGCACATTCCTTCTGAGCATTAAATACAGGGCGAGTCAAAAGTCTGGAACCACCCAAATATTTTTGAAATGCCTCATATTGGATTGAACTAACCAATACCATTTTGCATTTATGGTTGTATCTGTGAGGTATGTGTGAACACCCTGTGTTGAAAGCGACCATTTTAAATTCAACTCAATATTTCAAAAATAGAAAGGAGATCATGTGAGCACACTAACATGTTTCAAATTTTTTAAAAAATTGAATGTTGAAGTCTGTTTTTTAATACCGGTGGTATTAATACTGTAGTGACTGGAAGCAGCCTTTCTTTCACCAGGTCATCCCCTTCAAAGTATTCCAAAGGTGTGTTTGGAAAAAGGGCCCTTTACTGTTCTATGAGTAATGACTGTCAACCCAGCCTACTTGGCAAGAGTTCAGAATATCATTTATTGCTACCGAGCTGATTCTTTCTGAAATGTGACATGGTTTACTTCAAAATGTTATATTATACTCACTTTGCTGTAGGTCTTGTTATTTTACTAGAGTAGTCATAGACAAAATTCATAATTTATCACTTTTACTGAACATTTTGTCTTGACAGAGTTCCTATTATCTTTGCACAGAATTAGGCATTTAATGTATTTCAATTACTATGGTGTTATGAATAGTCTGAATAATCTCTGTTCTGTCCTGATGAAAGTGCTTTTCTTAGAAACCACATTCCAAGGGCTAATGACAGAACTCACACTGCGTGCCCCAAGTCCCCTTCAGGATTGTTATGATTTGGAGGCACAGACTTGGAGAGTGCCGTCTGCAAGTCAGAGAATGTGCATAAAAGCCACTACTACTGTGATTTTCATATTACTCTGAAGACATTATAAATGTTTAACAGGTTACTGTACATATTTTCTAGTGAGTGATAGACTTTTTTATCAAGAATTTTATAATAAAATTAGAAAGGAGAATAATTAAGAAAATACATGGATAATTATGAAGAAATAATAATGGGTTAAACTGTTCACATTTTTATAAGTTTGGTGATGCAGTCTTACTGGTAGATGTGTTACATTTACAGGTCGCCAGAAGCAGGTGGCACAAATGTGCAAAGTTTGTCTCTGTCAGAGAGTCACCTGGCCGAGCTGGATGGGGACACACTGCGCCTGTTTGGTACAGGAGCCCTAGAGGCCCTTGAGCGTGGCTGGGGTGCACAGACTGCTGGAGCTGTCACCGTGATTGCCTTCCGCTATATCCCTTTCGACGCCATTATACCACTGTTGTCACGCATTAGGGTGAAGTTTCCCAACTTATCGGTAAGAGCACATTGATTTGATCATTCTTACACTGTAAAGCCTTAATTCTACTAGTTACCTCCCCAATGACTAAGTATGTGTATCTGACAGCATCTCATCTTCCTGGAGACCAATATTAGCCGGTTACCACAGCTGGGTGCCATGACCCACGTCCGTCGTTTAGATCAACTGACCATCCACCCTGATGGGAACCCAGTGGTTGCGCTGACTTTGTGGCGTTCCTTTGTCATCTACCGGCTCAGCCACTTCAATTTGCAGAAGATCAATGGCCAGGAGGTCTGTTCTACTTATGTAGGATTAAGTGTCTTCAGGCTGATGCAGTCTTGTTTCCTCTTTAATGCTCAAGCTGACTTTCTCTATAACAGGTGACCACCAATGAAGTGATTGCAGCAGAGAGGCTGTTTGGTGCACTTGGTCATGTCACCTCCACAGAAACCCCACACTACAGACTTTTGCTGTTGCTGGAGGAGTCAAGGTGAGTCTCCACTCTGTTATGTTATATGAGCGAGCGAGAGGGTGAGTTTCAAACCATCCAGATCTCTGGTGCCGAGGGTTAGGTTATCAGGTGCTGATACCTATAGATCATTGTGACATTAGAGACAATGATAAGCTATTACCTGTGCAGGTGTGTTTTTTGTACATCAAAATCTGAGCAGTCATTAGGTGGCTGTAGGAAGAGTTTATGGTGACACGGGCAAAGAAGGTGCTGTGATACAGGGACTCAGCGATACAGTGATTGTTGGGTAACAGAAACTGGAACTGAAGTAAGGACAGCAGGCAAGTGGAGTCTGCTGGCTGCAATAGGTCATACAGAGTCCTAAGCTCAGCATAGTGTAGTGGTCAGAACAGTGGCTTCTGCAAAAGCAGGTCTGTGCAATTTTCAATCTCTGTGATATGGTAAGGCCCAGGAAAAAAGAAACAGAAGCTAATTCAAGAGGAAGTTTGCACAGCAGCTTTGGAACAATGATTGGTTATGATAAAGAGTAGTAGTGGGTTCTAAGTAGTGTTATCTGGCTGCAGGCTGGAGTCTGATACAACTCCCATCAGGTTGTGTGAATTACAGTGTTTGGTGGTAGAACACCTGAAAGACATAAGAGTTCCAGTTTACCTCAGATAGATATCAGAGAAGATATCATCAAATGCATTGCAAGATGTTTGAAATAAATCCAATTATAATATGATAATTTTGTAAACTTACACTTACACACACTTCTCTCAAAGTGACTTACGCCTCTTTATACAGCTGAAGCAGCTGATGTTATGTCTTCTGTTGAAAGGCAACACAGTAGGACCCCCTCCTGGTAGTCACACCAACAGACTTCAATTTCACTTGATTTGTTTCCTGAATCAGTTGGTTCTCACAGCCCTGCACTGAAGGAAAGCTGTTTTATATGTTTACCTTTAGGTGACCAAAAATGGACCTTACTTACCAAATGGTGATTTCATGTGTTGGTGTCTTTAGGGATGATAGTCTTGTGATGCACAAATCTCAAAAAGATATATGATGAAATAGCCAGCAAGAACCAGAGGATCACCCAAAACTGAAGTGTACACTGTTACTTTGCAAAATTATTTACTATTTTAGTACCAGAAGTGGACAGAGAATTCAGAAACAATAATCAACTAGAAGGAATGTTGTTAAAAAAGATAACAGTGCACATATGGAGTGCAAATGAATGTGTAGCCAGCACACCAGGTCTTCAACTAGAAGTATGTTCATAACTTGATTTGAGTGTAATGGCATCCAATACATTACAGTGCAAAAAAAAATCAATAATACAGTTGTCCCTCAATTTATTCTTGCAATTTATGTTTTTTGAAAGCTTAATTTAATTAGCTTTATTGTCTTGAGATGGATCTGTACAGAACAATATTCGTGATGTATTTCCCACTCTTGGTTGAATGAGCACAACTGAGAAATGAAACCCCCAGCAGCACTTTTAGTATGTACTGTACATCAACCTTCTCTTCTCATGGTGTAAATTAATTTTGTAAAAACATACCATAGCATGTCTCAGTAGAAGACAGGTTGATCTCATCAACTGTTTAAGCCTTTCTTCAATGCCAAAAGACACTTCATTGTTCTGGCAGCAGTGTTTGGAACAGATTGGTGTAGCCCTGTATTCCAAGCAGTTTAATAATAATGGATAGGAGTAATTCATGTTACACTGTTTTAGTTTGTTTTCACTTAGAATACAGCTGTATAAGCCCTGCTGCTGAAAATCTTCACTGCACTATAACTGCTATTTATATGTTGGCAATGAAAGGTCATGGGTTGGAATTAGAATATAAAACAAAGGTTTATATTTTTTACTGTGTATTTGAGATGTTTACAATACACATATGAAATGAAGGCATTATATATCAGAGAAATGTATTTTGCAGAAACATATGGTGAAAAATCTCTTGTCTGAAGTTCATATTTCTTGTATAATTTCTACATTTCAAGAGTTTGTGTATAGTGACCTTTTACAGGTTCCGCATTGACAAACCGAAAATAAAGATTTAAGGTGGTTTAACAGTGCTCATACTATTAGTCTATTTGGGTTGTAAATTTAGACATTTAATTGACTTTATAATTTAAACAGCTTTTTTAGCAGTAGATCATAAGATTTGCAAATTGCAACCATGGGATTAGATGTTTATAGCACTGGATTTATGTTTAGCTTTTAGCATCAGTGATCTCATTGGAATAGCTCCTTCCCCAATCCAAGAATTATGTTCTCAAGTTAGAATGCCATCTCATCTTTTGTCATGCACCTCCTACACACTGCCAGTTACTGTGCAAACAATCCGGTTTTTGATAGCAGAGATTTTGGCAGACTGCTAAATCACAAGCTGTGTTGGCTGCGTGAAATTACTAGCAAAATGTGATATAATTATGTTGAACGTCTGCTCCTTGTCTCTGCAAACTTACTCCACACTGAATAATTTCTGATGTAATTTTTGTGCTTTAACCATTTTGATGCACTCAGGCTGTGTGGATTTCTGTTGCTTTTTCCAGAAATCCATGTCTCTTCACTGATACAGGGACAGAGTGCACTGTATTGATTTAGCACAGTTCTTCTGTATTGATGATGAAAGATTCTATTGTTATTAGACTAAACTCAGATATAATGGTGTCTGTGATTGGTGGAAAAGAGCTTTTTCATTGCCTTTCATTGCATTCTCCTGCTTGCAACTTTCTATCCTGGCCTCTATCTCTTTTCCTGTCCTGCACTCAGTTTCTTCCTCTGTTCATCTTTCTTTCTCTATGTGTGGCAATGAAGGAAACGCCAGCTTCAGTTCTTTCTAGAGGGCCGTGGTCGGCAGGTAGGGCAGACTCCAGAGGAGCTTCGTGAGAATGGGAAGCTGCTGAGTGAAGGCCTGAGCCGGGCATTCTTCAGTAACCCCAGCCGAGATGCCAGTGTGGACAGCACTGAGGTGAGCTGTTGCCTGCTTTTTATTTATCAGTTTGCATCTCCTATTCCCTTCAGCAGATTAACTGGTGCTCTAAACACGGATGTAGAAGATATAGCTTCCATCCACAGCTCTGTAAGTTAGCCAGAGAACCCACTTATTTGTGCAAACCCACCATGTCACTTTCTGCTTTAGGAAGGTGCTGTAGAGGCAATGGAAAGAGCTGAAGCCACCCAGCTGTACCTGCATGGGCTTCTGCAACAAGCCTCTGACACTAACACCAAGGGGGAGGTTCTACACAAGCTGTGGCCTTCCATATTTGTGGAGATGGTGAGGGACTGCATGCTGGACATGAAAGACCGTGTGGCCTACCGCCAGGCCTGCCTGAGCAGGCTCTCACAGTCAAGTGAGCCGTGAGGCATGTCAGTCAGATCTGTGCAACACCCATCTCCACACCCAAAGTGCGCACTCCTCTCAACCTCTCAACAGTCTCCTCCGTCTCTCTGTGTGGGACCAAACTGCTGAGCCCTTTTTGGCTGACAGCTGAAAACATTGTCAAAGCGTCTTCAGGTCCTGCATGCGTGACACATGCTTAAATATTTTTGTCACAGCACAGGAGTTTATGAAGAACTGCATTGGAAATGCAAGTTTACTGGCAAGTGAAAAGAACTTATACTTCAATTTGCAGGACCATGTATATACTGTATGCTTATTCAATGTTTCAAATCTTGTTCAAATTTAACCATGGCCGGTTGGCAGTTGTTCTTAAGAATCTGATTGTAGATACAGTGAAAGGGATGTAAAGTATCTACCTTGATGATTCTCTTCACCACTATTGTATCATACACTAATAGCTTTATGTATTGGCCTTTTAACTTATTTTTCAATGTTTTTCTATTCTTAATGTTATCTTTGTCTTTCTGACTGTTAATTGTGCGGAATGTTTTACATAAATGTTGATGGAAGGGGTACAGAAATACAAGCACTGTATTTCTTAGTCTAATTCATTATAGCAAACCCAAATGACAATTTTTTTCCCCATTTCACTGCTAATGAGTAATATTTGTAGCCTGGGAATGATATGTGTGAGTTGAATGCAGCAAAGCATGCTGACAATGATTGTCAGTGACCCTATCCCATTCTGACAACTGGCTGTTTCCTCTTTGCCTACCACAGTCTTTGCTCACTCAGCAGGGTCTTCCTCCGATAGCTGCCTTAACCTTGAGCTAACTGACCTTTGAAGAGAGCATCTGACACCACAGGTTATTGTTATCCATTGTTCACTGCTCAGTGACCTTTTCAGGAGCTGAAATGTGAAAGAACTTACTGCATGTGAGTATTCATGCCCCAGTTCCCAAGTTCATGTCTCAAAGGACCTTCAAAGAAATCACTGATTTTCAAAACAGTGTTGCTAACTAAACCATCTGTAAAGTGTAGTAATTTTCTGATGTTTTTATCTCAATATACCTCTGAAACACAGGCATGAAATATGTGGAATATAAAGGTCCCGCCAGGGTGTCTGGGGCTTGTCTTCAATCTTGTTCATTTAACTAACACTGAAAACCCCCTGTGTTTTGTGAGCATGTGAGTAAAAGTGTTTCACTGCGGTGTGGTTGCCAGCACAGTTACCCTGGGAATAGGATTTGGGGGTCTATAGGTTAGGGCAAACTGGAGAATCTGTAGGAGAAAGGCAGGTCCTCAGGTTCATGATGAACCAGTCCCACGTACCTTTGCAATTTCACTCCTTAGTAGGGGAGCAGCCACATCGGTTTGGGGAGAAGTGGTCAAGAAAACCTTTCACACATCAGACTTACTTTACTATTCTTGGCATAAACAGGCATATTTATTTTCATTTTATTCCTGCACATTAATACATATATTCTCTCCAAAATCTGTTTTTCCCTTTACACTTTGCAATGTCACAAAGAAAAAAAAATGTTTCCTTGAAATTACAGGTTACACTTACTCATTAGCAGATTTTAAAGCCCTTGGCAATATAAACCCAGTCATATTTGCCCATGCTTGGACTCCTGGCAGATAATGAAGCTCAGACACAGGCTCAAGTACATATGTTTAACAGCTACAGCATTCATGAGTATTTAAAAAAACTGGAACAGATTGGCAAATATTTCTTGCTTATGATGTATTTTTTTAACATGACAAAGCAAGACAAACAGTGTTGGGATTCATACCATAATTGTTAGATACTAGGAAATTATACTCAAAACTCAACTCAAAACTAATCTTACAGTCTATAAAGTGGTATCACCACTAAACACCAGCTGTAAGATTGGTATGTTACAGTTTACCAATAAACCAGATAAGTCTAGACATTAAAATGCTAAACACCCATGGAATTTGATACCAAACAATTCTTGGTGCAACTCCAGACCCACTCCTGTGTTACTCCTCTATTTGGATGTAAAACATCACCTTTGCCTTCTCCACAATTCAGCCACAGAATGAATCCCACCTCTCCTTTGAGGGAAAACAGCAGGGATGCTTTGCTACAGAAAAAGAATACCTTTCAAAGATGGGACTACATTACTTAACTTTATATCAACCATTTATTCTAAGTATGGCTGTCAAAGAGAAATACCAAATGTTCCCTGTAGTGTCAGTGGTAAAACTTGCGCTAAAGTGAATAATATTACATTAGCGAATCTTAGCCACATTACTTTATATACTCCTCTGAACTTCAAGCTGTCCAGCAGGCCTTCGTATAATAATATCTATGCGGTTGTGGACCTTTGTCTGAAATAACTTTAACTGAAGTTCAGAAATTGTATTTCAGCATAGGAGGAAAAGCAGACAAAAAATAAATTGACTACATAAGTAAATACTGACATTTTAAAACCAAACAGTTTCTGTTTATTTTGATTTAAATAAACTTAAGCAAAAATTAAACTATGAAGACCACACATTTGGATGACTATGATTACTGCCTGAAAAGAAAATTTCTTATTCTGTAAATATGAGCAGCAAAATTTTGCATGATTATAGAAAGTTGTGCTGAATGCTTCCCTTCAGAAAGAGCAGGGGAAAGGGAGGAACAGCATCCTTGCCAGTAGACTTGGATTCAACAATAGCCAGATACTCTGGCTGAGTGACTGTGACAGAGGCTAAAACTCATGGTTTCCTAAGGAAATCAAAAGGCAAAATAGAAATTTCAGGCCTAAGTTGTACAATTTCTGACTGCCACTGATTCTATACATTTAATACATTTTATACATTTAACAGTTATATTGAGAAAAGCAGCATTCAGACAAGATCCTCAAAGCTTTTCACAGTTCAAATAATGCTTATTCTTATTCTTAGTTTTATATAATTACACAGCTGGTGTTTAGTTGTTAAGTTGCTAAGTTACATGCAAATGGTACACTGAGCTGAAATGCCACTGAAAGGTTTACAACAGCTTATTAAACTCATAGAAACTATACAGAATATCCCTGAATGTGCATTATGAAATGGCATGCATTTTAAATCTGATCTCCATTATCTGGATTTCCCAATGTGTACACTTGTGTTCAGTGAAACAGTTTTGCTGTATTCCTTTCTAAAATGGTTGTTGTGTAGCTTGAATAGGTCATCTGGCACAGGGATTCATTATGTCTGTCTAATTGGGTTCATTCACCCATGACCTGTGTGTGGTGATGCAGGAGTTGCTTGGCCAATTTCAAGGCCAAAGCCTGAATTTCCATAATGGGGAGGACAACAGATTCCAGAATGAGTAGAAGAGCCATGAAGACTAAAGACAAATGAAGATTAAACTTAAGCAGTTCTAGAACATCAGGGTGCAAACCTCAGAAGTGTCTGTAGGCTACAGCACAGGCCAGTGAGAAAGCTACTGGATACTTGTCCAATCAAGCATAACCTTCATTTTTGAAGTAAAATTAGGCAAATGTACAAAGCAAGAAGGGAAAAGTACCATGGACCCTCACAGAACTTTTCTTTTATTCAGAGGAGCAGGATTTCCCTTTTGTTAACAGAACAAGACCCTGTGGGGCATCCCAGAAACAGTGCCCAACTACACAATGAGTTTCTAGCTCACACTGCTATGCCAGGCTGTTATAGGAGTCTTCCTTTGTAATCCAGGACACATAGCTGCTCAAGATGTTTACTCACAATGTGTTTTGTACACCAGTTGTAACACACACTGCTAAAGTAGCTTGAGATTAGACCCCCTCATTTCTTACATTTCGCAATAGCAGCCTGATTTTGTACAGGAGATAGGAAAGCAGATGGGCCCTAAAAGCAGTGCCTGTAGTCACTTTTGGCACTGAACAAATTCAGCATGACTGTGGTGCTCTAGCACTATAAGCTGGTGGGACTATGTGAGCTCCATTTCTTTTCTGTACAAAGGATGAGTGCAAGCAGGGTTCTTAGAGTGTGTCTGGGAGACACTTCTTTTGTGAAGCTTCACCATTATCCACCACATTGCATGATTTGTGGAGTCATTTCTAGTGACACGAGTCGTCTGAGGAGTTAAAGTCGTCAGTTGTAAAAAGGTGCAAAAGTTCTCCATCTGACCCCTCCCCCCCAGTATTTTAGTAGGACACAGTGATGCCTGTCCTGCTCTCTAGTATGAAGTGCCCCCTGTACTATATACAGTATAACATGGTACATAGAAACACAGAGGTTCATACAGTAATTTAGTAAACCTCTGGCAGAAACGGTTGGTAGGGTCACAGACCGAACCCCTCTTGACTGTGAGGTCGCAGATTTGAACCCACTATAGCACTCCTGTGTAAAAAACACCGTTAAAACAGCCCCATCAGTGTATGCCGCGTTGGAAAAACTAAATAAAAAATAAAAAATAAATGTAAAACCTGTTTAAGAATTTACGACCTGAATATGTCTGTAACAGTGAGGGCTGCACGGAGGTTTGGTAAGAAACGCGATAGCCCTATGGCTGCGCGTGGAAATCACGTGGCCTTGCGGCAGGGGGCGCAGAGGAGTCGCTTGCGCTTGGTCGAACCCGCGACTCCGGAGGAAAACATAGAGGGACAGTCCTCACGCACTGGCACATAGGTGCTCTCTGTGGATATTCTTGGTCTTTTTTTCTGCTTCTTCATGGATCAAACGATTAAATCTTTGACGCATATATCACATGCATGTATGCGTTTGTAAAACATTTGGGCGTTGAAGGAGATTCAGTTCCAGAAGTTCACACTTTTGGGGACGCCGCACTTCTCACTAGACCTCTTCAAACACAAGGTCTGAGGTGTGTGAAGAACCGCTGAAGACAACAGGCAGGCAACAGCCAAGGTAAGAAAAAAGCGGGTAATAACAAGGTAACAAGTGAACAGGGTAAACTGCTAAAATTATTTGGCTTTCTACTGATTTTCTGTTACCGCGTCTGCTGGAAGAGTGATGAGCTGAAGCAAACCCGCATGCAGTGTTAAAATAACGCATAAATACTATAACTGCTGTTTTTAGTAGTCCTGCACATCACTGGCCCAATGACACGTTGGGCACTTTGCAGCAACTTTAGTGTAAATTCACGTATAAACACTAATATGTCTGTAAGATATAGTTTATATATATATATATTTTTGCTTTTTTAAATCTGTTAAGTTTGCTTTACATTCCACGCAATATTTACTTTGATTTCACAACCGAGCCTTTGTGAGTAATTTGAAAAATAAGACTAGCAGTTTCCAACACATTTTGGTTTGGGTGTCTCTGGTAGTTATTAGTCCGGTTAGACCTCCAGCTGGTCCATGTATACGTGGGAGCCGACGGCGAACAGCAGAAGCGTGTTCCTTCGACGGGGAAGTGGGTGCATGCGTCCGCTACGTGACTCGCTCCGCTCTCGGTACAGGGACATCCAATCAGATCGCTGGGTATAATCTCCCGCTGTGACGGTCTGCTGCCGGAATCCAGGTCCGCGGGAAAAGAGCAGATCGTCTGATGCTTCCTCAGAAAACCGCCCCGACCGCTTATCATTTGTATATTTGGTTCTATTTACATATTTATTTGTTTTATATGAATGTCGACATGTGAAATTTAATGTGAAAATCGACAGGAAAGCTCAAACCTGACTGAACTCAAACTCATCATTCAAGTTTTAATCTAGATGTGGGATGTCATTTTCTACTTTACTTTGAACGCAAAATTGACACAATTCTTTAACAAATAAAATACTACACATATATAAAGTAAAAATGAAGTTAACAAATCTCGTATTGCTTTGAATAAGAAAGAGGGTTCCACTGGATATTTAACGTATCCAGTCTTTAACAATGAAGGTAGTATGGATGGTAGCTGAGTATTTTAAATTTGAATCTTGTTGGGTAGACCACAAGGGAGGGAACCCAAAATCTGTAACCTTCTTTGTACTCGATTGTGAGCATTTACAGAGTTATGGCATGTCCCCCGAGTTCCGGCAAGCCTATTGTCGTTCACCAATATTTGAGCATAACACCACTGAATATTATTGTTTATATTATTTGGACACCCCAGTACCTGATAAATTGTTGGGCCCCTGCAGTTAGCAATGGAAGGTGTGTTCTGTATATTCTGAGGTTTTCCAAGTTGCATGTCTTGTGACCTTACCTCAAGTCATACAGTTTTGAAAGGTTAAAATAATCAAACCACACTCTATGTTAAACCAGTATGTTTGTTCAGTACGTGCAGAAACACCATGCATTTATCTGTCAGTGGTGTGTGAGACATTTGCACGAAGTTGGAACTTATTGCAGGCGGTACCTCTGTTTGCAGGATGTACCTGAGTGCATTTCAGTGCACTGACATAATTCTCTCTCCACACCATTTCCTTCACTCTCACTTGACCCCTTGCATATTCTTTGTTAAATGTTAATCTCTTCCCAGCCTGTATGAATGCCTTCTGATACTGAAGAATATTGGATAGTGCCATTTATAATATATTAATGACAGTCTCTGTTTTTAGTTTTAGAAAAATCTCTTAGCAAGACCAGTGGAAAACTATGACAGGAGCCTCAGTTAACATACTTGGGTAAGTTAACTATGTTTTAAAAAAAAAAAAAACTCTTTCTAACTCATGGTTTGAAATGTGAAAGTCTCATATATTTCTGTACTGTATTTTTATGTTAAAATATGAGTGGGATGTGTTTTACTTGTGGTATTAAAATAATAAAGAAACCTTGTCTGAATCCCTGAGAAGCATCTGATGTAATTTTATTTCACTAAATATAGAGTTTTCATGAGCCTTCTGCTGTTCTACTGCCTACACCTTTTGGATTCTCAGCATGTTCCAAAATACAGAAAGGTGAGTTTGCAGACCTTGTGTAGAGTCAGTGGACCTGGGCCTATGGTCAAGGAATCCAAATCTCCTGCCCCTCCTTGGGCAACTGAGATGTAACAAAAACAGAACTGTTATTCCATTTGAAAGCAACCTCCTCCCACATGACCTGTATCACTGCTCGATGGAGGATGAATTTTGTCATCTGGAGCAGTCATTGTTATTGCCTTGCATTGAGAAGGTCCCAGGTTTGAATCCATGGTCCCAGTGTAGTTGAGCAAGGTACTTACCATGATTAACACCAGTAAGCAATGTGAAAAAAGATCTGCATTTATCGATAAGGACTTAATGATTGTGCCAAAACGAGAGTTTAACACATTGTGTCATAAATTGAAATTCATTGTATTTTATTTTGGATCAACATAATTCCTGCTTTCTAAGAAAAAAGAGCTAAGAATAAGGGGAGTGGAAAGATATGAGTGAAAAGAGTGAAAGAGTTATGGAAAGAAATGAGAGTAGGTGTCTGATGTATTGATGTACCAAGTGGTGTTATTATTTATTCCCTCTGCCATCTTTATAACTCAGAGTGATTGAATGACTTGATTGAGAGTTGATGGTCAGGGTTACTGTGGGAAACTCCACACAGGCCAATCCTGGTGCTTATTTCAAACTGATCTCCTTTTTCCCCAATAGACACACTGTCTTCCAGACCCTGGAAGGGACTTCTCAGTCCAACAACTTGACCCACACTTGACCCTAGACCACAATAGAATGGAGTTTCAGGGACCTGGTGTGTGTGTTTCTCTTGTCTGACAGCTCTGTGAATTGCCAGCTGGCTCTGAGGGGCAGGAAGAGATGAGTTCCAGTTCTGGTGTCTTCTTTGGTATCCAGCTTCAATCTAATATCTAAGCCTTTCTCCACAGACAAACGACACAGATTTCTCCTAAAAGGATGGTTCCCTACACAGGAATGGCACCAGAAAGTTATTACCAGGCCCACAGCTGCATGCCAGCTTCAGTTACAGGTTCCATGAGGATGTCCTTTGGTATTCAGGGAAGGATTAGAACCAATTGTTATCAATTAGAAAAATAAAGACCAGAGAATTATGACACAAAGAAACTGTAATGGTATTTTAAGAGCAGTTTTGATTTTTGGTACCATCAAGTCAATATTGACTCTTGGCAGCCACATGCTGTGTCTTGCAAAAATATTCAGACCTTTGACAATATCACACATTTTACTGGACAAAATGTTGTTTGAATATTTCTTTCCATGTTAACAGAAGTTTTGCATTACAAAATATTTTTAAGAAAAAAAACTGAAATATACCTTTTGCATATACTATTAATTGTGGCTACCCTTAAGTTAGGTGCACAAAATTGAGCTTAGTTGGCTCATGCCAGTGTTCAGTAAGTGGATTACAAAAAATTATCACAGATTTAAAGATAAGGCATGTCCCTCAGTCTGGTAAAGAAATCTGAAGCAAAGAAATCATGAAGTTTCAGGAACTGTCAAATTAACTCTGAGATCAACATCAACTATGAAAGAGTTACAGAGCTCAGTGACTGCAGTAGATGACAATGTGCATCAGTCAACCACTTCCAGAATGCTCTATAAATCCAGCCTGTATGACAGACTGGCAAGAAAGATACCATTGCTTAAAAACAGTCATATCCAAGCTCACCTAGATTTTGCAATAAAGCACCTGAGTGATCTGGGAAAAAATGGTAAAAGGTGTTGTGGTCAAATGAAACAAAAAGCAAACCTTTTGGACTTCTTGCAAAGCATTATGTTTAGTGCAGACCCAATAGCACATCAAACAAGTGACCTCATCTCTAAAGTAAAGCATGGGGGTGGCATCATGGTATGGAGTTGCTTTTCATCAGCAGTGATTGGTCCCAAACACAAGGCCAAAGCTGCCCTGCAGTGGGTGCAGTTAGTGTCCTAGAGAGGCTGAGGCAAAGTCCTGATCTAAATCCAACTGAGAATCTGTGGCAAGATTTGGTGTGCACAAGCAATCTCCAAGAAACTTGAGAGAGCTTGAACCAATTTGAAAAAAGAATGGGCAAAATTTGCACCTAACCAGTGTCAGTACCTTGTAGATATTTACTGCAAAAGTCTTGGTACTGTAATTCCTGCCAAAAGTGCTTGCACCAAATATTCAGCTCAAGGATTTGAATATGTTTGCAACCGGCATATTTTAGTTTTTCTTCTACAAAAATATTTTGTGATGCAAAACTCATTTTGACTTATAAAAATGTACTTTGAGTATTATTATTTTAAATTAAAATATTACATGGAAGGAAATATTAAGACTTTCTTTTTTCCAGTAAAATGTATGATATTGTCCAGGGTCTGAATATTTTTCAGAGTACTGTATAGTGTCTCCACAACGTATTGTCCTTTTCTTGTTTTCTTAGGCTTGAAATGGGTGTATCCGTTGTAGTTCTAATTGAGTTCATTTTGCTGGTTGCTGGGTAACACTGTATACAGTTTAAAATAAGCATCCAAGGTAAGGTGGCAGCTCATAAAAAAGTATGATGCTACAGTTCTTTGCTTTCAATCAGTAAACTTCAGTACATTACTCCTCTCATAAGAAATGAAGTAATGCTGTACAGTATACTGTAAACTTATTTACTGCACATATAAACCACTAAATACATAGAGAATCTTTAAAACAACTCAGTAATGGAACAGTGTGCATTATAGACTGAACACTTTATGTTGCTTCAGTAAAACACAGCTGTATTTCTGCAGGTTCCTAAGAGGGTGGAACTTCAGCTGGACCCAGATATCAGGGAGGGAAGCTTTCTGGGGTCCTGGGGGCCCTGGGGGCCCTGGTCAACTTGCTCCCGCTCCTGTGGTTTTGGGGTTCAGGAACAGATGCGTCCATGCTTACCACTTTACACTCCCCCAGCTGCTAATCCCTCAAGGGTGGCTCCATGGCTGCAACCCTCTCACATGTTCTCAGCACTGCGACCCTCAGTTAACCTCCACAGTGACATGAAGCAGGTGCCAGCCTCCAGTGGCAGACACTCAAGCCAGCATGGCGAGCTGAAAGGCCAGTTACGAGATCCCCATGGCAACCGCAGGTGCCACACCCTTTCTTCTTTCCAACTTCTTGCCTCTGTATATGGTCTACTTTAAACTTTCCATCCCAGCTAGTGTGAGACTCCTTGCAACTGTTACTCCTGTAAATGTTGTTGCGTGTGTTATGAACAGAATTTTTTACAAAAAACAGGATGAACACATTGTTATGTGGAACAAAGAGCCATGCAGAGCTGTAGAAAGTAAGATAAAATAGTTAAGAGCCCATCTGTGCTAGAAGGTCTGACATCAAACTTAACCTAATCAAACTTAAAATCTAATGTTTTGTTAATTGTACAGATGCCTGGCTTGTCTCCTTCTTGTCAGATGTTTTTAAAGGGGGCTTTAAAATCCACTATTAATCAGACTTTGGTGGGACTTTTATTTCTAGTTTCTTGTGTACTGTGATTTGTTATGGTCATAAGTGATTTGCGACCCTGTTAATTAATTGTTTTCTTTCTGAAAAAAATTTGTTCCTAGTATACATGTAGCGTATAACCTAGTGAGGGTATTGACTAAAGAGCACAGAACTGGCTTTTTTCCCTCACTTGTTTGTATCCTATGTACATATGGCTATAATTTGTTGTACTGATGGGGTGTGTGTTGTTTCCAGAAATGGGCTTGACAGACGCATTACACCTGGAAAGTACGGTTACGGAAAGATGCCCTACATTGCTTCCTTGGAGAGACGTACCAACCATGGTGAAGGTGGTCCCCGATCTCACAGACAGCCTCTTGCTTATGGATCTTTGGACTCAGCTCGTCACGATGGACAGCAGCAAAGCCATAGGCAGCGCAATCCATATTACAGCTATGTAAAAAATGTCCAGAACCAACCCCCTGTGCCTCAGTCCAGGACTGAGTCAGCTAGAATGTCCTTGTTCCGTCCCAGTCAAGATTACGAATCTCCTCAGGATCGTCAGCAAAGTATGCAGGTCTCCACAACAGGGCCCCTCCAAGGTGGATCTACCAGCTTGATCTCTACCACATTATGTGCTGGGACTCAGAAGCAACACAGACTATGTAACCCTAATGTAAGAAGGCCGTTTATCTTAAGAAGTGCTTTCTATAAGCAGTTTTCATTTATGTCACTGTTATTGCAACATTTTACCTCTTTTCAAAACAGAAAAAACAGCAGACCAATGTTTGCACTGATAAATTTGTTGTCATGCAGTGTGCATCACTTTGCATCACTTGCTTTTAATGCTGCAAGTGGACTTTTTTTTTATTGGCACACAAGATTATTTTATTGTCCTTTAAATAGTGACAAATTTCAACAGAGAGAGAACACTGAGTTACACTGAGATGACACTAAGATGGTGTCACTTTAAATTGGGGTCAGTGTAAATTAGATAGTAAACCATTAGTTGACTAGGAATGATTTTTAGGTACGTATGGTGGTGAACGTATGAGCCAGTGCTGCCCCTTCTGCTTACCTTAAAGTCTGGATGCTACAGTTCTTTAGAACTGCTGTCAGCCATAAGGCATTATATCTGACTCTCCATGTGTCTACAGCCTTGCCCTCCCATCAGCAGGGACATTCGTCAAGTGCAGTGCTCCTTCTACAACAACCACCCTTTCATGGGCCGTTTGTATGAATGGGAACCATTTAGTGATGGTAAGTGTCTCCCTGATATGTTTACTATAACAGCACTTTAAAGCCAATACCTCTCATTCCCATCAGCTCATCTGTGCAATGACTCTATACACTGACTTAATCCCCTGGTTTATATTTGTATTCTCAGACTTAGAAGAGACTTAAAACTGCACAACTGGCACATCACAAAGGCACAACACAATATTTTATAAAAATTTGAATAAAACACCCAACCTTGATTTTGTCAAAGAAACATTTGTTTTTTTGTTGGCAGAAAGATGACACTTTATTAGGCCATAGATCATCAGTTTATTTTTGCCAGCAAGTTTGACTGGTAAGACCCTCTCACCCATCTACAGCAGTGCCTTAAATCCTTTGTTCTCAGGGCTCAATCACACTCCGTGATAACCCAAATAAATTATCTCACTATCCATCTGAGCAACACCAAAGGCCTCCTGTCCTCCAAAATCAGTGATGCTTGTAACAGACAGACAGGTATCACTGTGCTTATGAGCAGTTATTTGGTTCCAACTCACATGGTTTGACAAGGGTTTTTGGTGTATGAGAATTTGTCTTACAAAAGGTTTTTGAGGAAGTATGGTATGATAAGACTAATACCATTGAGTCATTTCTTAAGATTTTATAACAGTAGTCATATTTATCCAACACTTTATTAAAATATAATTTAAATTTATAGGTTTTATGTACAAATAATTGTTTTCTGTGTAGTATGTATCAGTGGAAGCAGAAAACATGTTAAAAAAATTTATTTGAATCATTCCTCCACAGGTGCACAACAGTATTTTGCAGTGCATGCAGATGACAAAACTCAGCAGTGCAACACAGACTGACTCGTGTTCTTCTGTGTGTCTGTCATGGCTGGGTTGTGACTCTCTTGTCGCTGACAACAATACCTAAAATACAATCAGTTAGATGACTGAAGGGCTATGGGTAGAACTGGTTATACAGTGCTGTCCTCCAAGTAATTTCTGATTCCCAGTGAAGCCTGTAGCCCATGAAAAAGAAAAAGTGATGGCTCATAGACTAAACCATTAAGGACATGTCTCCACTGTTCACTTCTACCAACCTGGTATGAGGTATCACACTTAAAAGGGGAGACATGCAATCTGGACTGGCCATTACAATATTAAGAGAAAAAAATGGAGAAAATGTTTTGGAAGGAAAAACAGATCTAACTGTTTGTATTATGAAAACTCAAGTTTAAAATTAAAGCAATATTTTAGTCACAGGGTCATTGCCAAATAACAAAGCAGTAATTACCATTATAGTGTTAACTACTTACCCTATAATAAAACTGATTATTTAGTTAAAATACTGTATATACTGCTTATTCATTTCATATTCTAGTCTTGGTCCTTGAGTTATGAACTTTAGAGTAATGAAAGTTGAACTTTTTAATGAAATATTTTGTATATATTTTCAAAAAAGATTTTTAGCATACCAATAGGCAAGCTAGCAAAGTTTCACTTGATGCACCAACATCCAGAGATTCCAAAGAGATTATAGAGATTCCAAAAAAAAAGTACTGCTTTAAATTTTGCAAAACATTGGGGAAGTTGGAAAAGATGCAAACAAGGTAAAAAACCAGTAGATGGTCCAGTGGCTTCTTCATGTACTAGTTTTGATCCCATTATTGAAGTGCTGCTTTCGTAATGCCCTCTATCATGCAGCCATGTGGGTGTATTGAGCTGCTTGCAAGAGAGGGATAGAGATAGAGACATGGCTACTGTGCTGCAGTTTTCTGGTTGTTGACATCTCCATTATTTTTATACATGTAACAGATTATTATCTCCAAAGTGATGCATAACTCAGAGTAAACAACATCATTTCATGACAGAGACATAGTGAGCTGTATGTTCTCTGAATAGTATGTGTCTGGGACACAGAATTGAAACTTGTTTAAGGACATATAATGGCCTCTGCTGCTCCCTTCATTTAGTTCAGCTCTTGCTTAAACAGAGTTTCTAATACCCCACCCAGAGCCTTGGCTGGTTAGCTGCTTTATTTCTTGATTCTTTCAAGACTGCACCAGTGTAAACCGAATGTTGTGATTTTTGAACTACATTTAGTTCAAGACTCAAAACGTTCTTTTTAATGTGTAATCAGACACAATACAGTACTGCACCTTTATGGATAATCTAGTTGCTGTGTTTATTTCTTTTGTTCTTATTGACATAGTCCAGGAAGACCAGGACTGTGAGCTGAACTGCCGGGCTGTTGGATTCCGGTTCTATGTACGGCAGTCCGAGAAGGTGATCGATGGAACACCATGTGGCCGAAACAACATGTCGGTGTGTGTTTCAGGGAAATGTCAGGTAGGAGCTTGTCCCCCGCTTCCTCGTTACACAGAAAAGGAAGAATTACCCCTACGAATATTATCTGTTATCCAAGCCTCAGGCAGAAGAAATGCTGTTTTTACTGTTGTCTTAAAGCTTGTTAAAGTAAATCAACTAGTCAACTATAACTATGCTATAAAAAGGAGCATGGCTTGTTTTGGATGATATTTAAACAATTTGTGTAGTAGGCCTCAGTTAACCTGTTCTAAGTGATCCCAGAATGAGTGGTACTCTTTCTGTAAAAGTGAGGAGGAGGCATGTGGATATATTTCATATTATTCATTTCACTACCAGTAGAGGACAGCAGAGCATAACTGAACATATGTGAACCAGGCATGAACCTGTGGTCAGTATGGGGCTGTTACAAAACAGTCTGCAATTACACAGATCAACTGTTTTGCAGCATATGCCTTCATTCCAACTAGAAGTTTTTTTTTGTTTCTTATGTTCTCCTTTGATATGTTACGTAGGATTATTCACAAAGCTCAGATAGAAGCTCCTTTCTAAATATTTTACTTGCTGGTTTGATTTCACCTGTACCTTTGTAACAGTTCAACTTTCCCTTAAGATCACAGCTGTTACTTACTTTTGGGCTTCTGAACCAACAGGTTTTGTGGGGTATAGCTTGTTTTAATGCACTTGGGCCATTTAGATTTATTCACTTAAGTGAAAAGTTCCTCCAAAGCAACTTATAATTGTAAGGTACTTAGAAATGTTTACACTTTTATATACCTGAGTAATTTTATCTGAAGCTCTTCAGGGTAAGTACCTTGTTCAAGGGTGCTATAGCAGAAGGTAGTATTAGAATCTGGGTTTTTTGATGCCAAAGGCAGCACCTATAACCGTTACACCACACGCTATACCTACAGGGCACTGAACTTTACAGCACATTGACTCTGT
The DNA here is from genome assembly GCA_900497675.1 of Arapaima gigas. Lineage (NCBI taxonomy): Eukaryota > Metazoa > Chordata > Actinopteri > Osteoglossiformes > Osteoglossidae > Arapaima > Arapaima gigas. Next base: position 80,807 of record UFQX01000342.1, on the reverse strand, counting down.
TCTGAAGTCAGCATTTTTTTAAGTAACCATATCTTTTACAGTAACTGCCTATAGTGATGTGCTGGTGTTTTCTGCACAATGCTCTTTGCGCAGCATCTTGATTGAGTAATGCTTTTGAGCTCTGGTGCTGCAGAGCAGTAAACCTTTAATTGTCAGTAAAGTGAAGCCGGAGACCACCTTTCCCTGCGGCTGCATATATTTTCAGAGGTGTTTTTTGATTGGATGGCAGTATAAACTTCTTGAATGATGCCTTTGTTATATTTTTGGTTGGCCCTGTTATGGCAGTAAGTCCACTTTTTTCTTGGAACCTATCCTAGAAAAGGTTACTTCTTTTTGACATATTAGTGTTCTGAGTGAATGTACTATAAAAATCCTTCTCAGAGCTTTTTGCTGATTTTTTTTTGTAATTTATGGTTTTGTTTGACTTCAAGCAATGTTCTGTTTATCAATAGTCAGTTTTTAAATGTTTGTACCCTTCCTTAGGTATCAGTGTAATTTAGCAGAAAAAAAACAATGAAAGACAGACAGGTGGCCTCTTGAAGTGTAGCTGTCACACTGGTGATTGTCCAATGTACTGTACTCACCAGGCTCATTGGTCTTGCTTTTCTTTGAAGTTTGTCTCTCTCCAGCTGTGCTGCAGTGCCACAAGTGAGTCAAATCATTGCAATTAAAAGACATATCACAGTTGATTAAACAGCAGGCACCAGCAGTTGAATGAACAGTGCTTGGCATGCAGCCAACACCATCCCAAATCACCAAAAGAAAAAAACACACGCCACCTGCTTTCACAGAGGCCTCAGTGAGGCTGGCTGGGGCAATATAGCAGTGGGAGGTTTTGATGGAGTTTTACTGGCATCTCTTCTCCATCAGCTAAGCCACCAGCTTTGTGACAGAGCCGTTCTGTGACCCCCTTCAGCCTTGAGTGCTGTTTTATTGTCTAAATTTGGGGCAGCCTTCTGAAGTCTGCAGCTGCTCAAAGAGCTGTTTTGGCAGAGGGCAAGGAGGCTGTTAGGATTCCAGGAATAGCCGGGCACATTCACAGATGGAGGGCTGTGGAGGAATCTTGGGATTTGAATAAGGTATAGGGATGTAAGAGGTAGAGCTTTCTTTGGAACTTTCTCTCCACACACAACCCATAATTTGGCCAGTGATGTGTTGCACATTTACGTGTTATTATTAATGGACAGCTTCAGGTGAGGATGTTCAGGTTAGATACATACATACAGGGAAAACAGTAGCAATCAACAGTAATGTGGAATAAGAAAGTGCAACAAAAACTTTTATTGCTGATTCATTGTTCTTCTTTCACAATGTTTTTACAGACTGTCGGTAGGACAGTTGATAGCCAAGACAGGACCTTTAACACAAATGTGATAAGATTCAAGAAGTGTTAAATCAAGAATTTCTTGGGAAGGTTAAATCTGTTTTTTTTTTCACAAACAAACTTAAAACAATAATTATAACAAACTTGTGTCCTATGCATGCAGCATCTCTTGCTAGTGGTATATGATAACACACTTGGCAGATGGATGCTGTGCTCATCCTGAAGCTGTTTGTTTTTCATTTTCTGGAAGCAGTCTCTGATTGTGGCTGGCTCTCCTAGCCCTAGCTGTAACACCATCTTTGCAACTCCCCATTCGCAGAGCTTACCGCTAATGTGCAGATTTGTTTCCTCCACATAGTGCTGTGCCCTGGTTGATTCCCTCCTCCCTCTCTCTGTGTCAGTGGGTCCCAGGAGGACTTTTTCTTGCCCCACCTGAGACAAGTCTTGGGCCTGCCACCCCTCCACACCCAGGGCTGTGTCTGTTTCTGGCTTTCACTGATTGTGAAAAATGGAGAACAGCGTGTTGAAATATAGCCTTTAGACACTGCAGAGAGATCAGAGCATTCCCCTTCAATAGTAGTTATTAGTGGTGGACCACTATCATGTTATTGCTTTTTTTAGGGAATAAAACGGCATTTTTGTCAACAGGGACCCGTGTTTTGAATTATGTCGACCAACTGCATGCTATACTTAGCATACCTTGGCAACATTAAGAATCATGCTTTTGACACTGGCAATGTGATACTTTTTAAGAAGTGGCTTAGGAGGCAAGGTTTGAAGTATATAGGTAAACAACACAACCCCTTTGTTTAGCCAACGCCAATTCTATGTCACCAGGTGAGGAGTTTGTATGTCTATAGTCTTCAGCCTGTAGGTGAATCTGTAAGTAGTGTGTGTGTTTATAGTGCTGCTCATCAACCATGTGCCATCCTCTCTAAGAATGAAGACCAAGAGAATTGAGACCATACAAGCATGCTGCCCTGGTTCAGAGTACTTATACATTGTTCTTGGGCAAGGTTATGATGTAGATGACTGGGATCAGCATTGGACAGGTCACTATCTCACTAGACCAGTTTTGCAATCCTGTGTGTGCCACCCTTTTGGGGTCTATTGTAACCCCTCTGTTTGACTTACATTTTAGGGTATAAAAAATTGATTTTGTACATATCTTCAACTGTAGTCTTAAATCCACTCCCAATTCCTGTCTGGTGCAGAAGGAATAATCTGTTTTGACAGCTCTGACAGGCAGTCCTGAGGAGTGTGTTTACACATTCTGGAACTCAGTCTAAATTGTGATGTCCAGCTGTATAAATGGGAATTATGACAAAATATAGGCTTTATTGTTACCTATGGACACAGGTTTTTGTTATGCAAATACCATATGAAACAGACAGCAGAAGTAAACGGAGGTCATGCAGTTGTTTGCCTGAACGAAACACGTACAGTCCCCACGAGGTCCATAGGTTGGTATTCAGAGCTACTGGTTGCCACTTCACAAACAAGGTCATCAGGTTTAAATGAAGGACTTGAAGAGAAAAGTTGTGGGGTCAGGGGGATTAAATATTTCTCCAGTTACTTTATAATTTTGATATCTCAGAACTGTTCATGCTGTTCATGCATGTTTATGTCTTATACTCACTTGCTTATCACCTCTCTAGTGTACCCCAATTGATGCTCATGGGAGAGTTAGATACGCAACCAGTCAGAGTTCAGCGATATTGATAGCTATGATGGGGGAATTGTTTTTATGAAATGTCTTATTCTGGCCCATGTCCTTCTCAGTTCACCTGGTGTAAGCAAAGGCTTTTCTTGTGTTGGTTATTTGGTTTAATAGCTTATTATGTTTACTGTGATGAATGTGTTTTATGTTGACTATTGATCTCCAAAAAACATAGGGCCCTAAACTTTTTCCTAGGATGCTGCTTTGCTTGTTTTAATGAAAGCCTTCCAATACAAGTAGGAAAAGCCCCCTAGTGACTAGTTCCACATCATTGTGCACACTGACTACCAACTGGACTGTTGAGCTTTGCTTTGGGGGGATGTCCACCTATATAAATTGCTTAAACTGTCAGCTAAGCAAAGAAATTATAAATAGTAATACGATTTTTGTCAGCACACTCAGTCTTGAATTATAGGGGCAATTGTGGCATTAGAGGTGCCAAGTTCAAATCACACCTCCTCGTGTAGCACCCTAACCTGCTCTGGGGAAAAATTCAGCTGTATTAATGAATAAATAATTGTAAGCAGCTTAAAATTGTACATGTATTTAGAGAAAAGTGTCAGCTAAATGAATAAACATTAACAAGACCACACTGCTTGCAGTGATTTTGTAGCTCATTGCAGGTGACAACGGCAGTCATTCCAACATCGTTGTGAGAGACTTTCCCCCTGTAGGAGTACTTCCTCCCATCCCCACATGTCCTCCACATACACTACATGTTTTATTCATTAACAGCCCTTCTTGGTTCCTTAAGAGCCTTTCGTCAAAAACATAGTTTGAAGGAAAGATTCAAGGGGCCTGCATGCCAGGCTGCGCTGCAACTAATATACATCCCATATGCACATACTCCTGCTCTCTCCTCTTGGTATGCTGTGTCGCAGTTACTTGCTGCTCAGAGGAACCGAAACAACTCAATTCCAACACACACTGGCCTACACAGACAGGTCCCAAGCAACAGAACAGGAACTTGGAGAACAGAACAGGATTTTTCTCAGACTTGAGAATAATTATAAAGTTTATATATATTTGATACTTTTAAGTTCCCTAGACTAGGAGAATATAACGATCAGAAGAGCAGGATTTAATTTAGCGGTAGGTGCAGTTTTTCGTTCAAATCAAGGCCATGTTAAGTGGCACAGTCCAGGAGTTCAAATATCAGCTTAGTTTAAAAAGAAAATGTTATAATTTAAAAAGAAAATGCCTTTGATTATGTACACAGTAAACCACTGTATAAATATACACATACAATGAAATGTCCTCTCTTCAACAGACTGCACTTCTTTTGACTGTAGGTCTTCACATTTATATATACTGTATATGTTCAATAGTTTTAAGAAATGTAAAATATTTTTTAAGAAATTTGTTGCAACCTGTTCTAACAATTTTTTTTTTCTTGTTCAGCGGGTGACATCTTATACTTCATAAAACTGACTCTCTCCACTCTCTGTCTGGTTGCCATGACACTGAATACAGAAATATGATGAAACTAAGCTTTTAACTGTTAGCAGCTAAATGACTACAGGGTGAGAAACTTGTGCACTGCAGCACTGACCATTGTCAGTGAGGGGCAGTGTTCACTCTGTGTGTTGGAAAGTATCTCCAGCATGCGTTCCTTCTCTGGCCAAAGCTGAAGAGATGGAACAAAAGACCCTGCCAGCAGCTCCACTGCAGCCAAACTGACTCTGGTTCGTGAAATGTTCTCTTTCCTTAGAATTAGCCATGTTAGCATTTACTTCCCAGAAAATAAACACGGAGGGTAATATAATGTCTCTGAGTAAGTGCAGATATTACAGACATTTTCTGTCGGAGTCATAAGCCTGTCCACTCATAGTCAGCCGTAACAGTCTGATGTGGTGATGGGCCTCTTACAGATTTCTGTAGGCTGCTTTTCTGAAAAGACCTGCTGGTTCCCATGAGGGCAGACATATTATGGCCATTATGAACATAACACAGACAGATGTGTCTTCTAAAAATGTTTGCTAGTTAAAAAGCACATATGGTTGTTAGTGCTGAGTTTGAGTGGCAAGTAGTGTCGTTTTTGACGTACTACACATCAGGGGTCAAACCTTACAAACTACTCAACCTGTCCTTAGGTCATGACTGATCCTCCACTAGCTGGATGTGACATGGTGTCCTAATCCTCCAGTCAAACAGTATAACAGTATAACACATGCAGTCACCTCCAGCACCAAAAATGTAATCCTACAATGCAAAGCCCCTGATGCGACCTTGCCACATGATGCCCAAACGTTTTCGTTGTGGTTGTATGATTTAATAAACGAGAGGACTTTGTGTTATCCCGTGAAGAGCACTCTTTTACCTCTGTGTGTGCTGATTCAGGACAGCATGAATTAAGGATTAATGTTGTGGAAACAATAGTGCTGCAATAGGAAAACCATATGATGAGGGGAGGCCTTCTGGCTCTGATTTGCTATTTCCAGCTTCCGCAACGTGGCTCATAATTAAGTCCTTAAATGTGCCTAGGCTGCAGCAGTGCTGAGCTGCATCCAGGAGTTGTGCTCCTCTCGCTGCTCCATCCGGCTTCAAAGAAAGGCATCAGTTTTCTTCAAAACAGGGTATTCTTTGAATTTAGAAGCTGTAAAAGCCTTGATGAGAAAGAAATGCAGTCATTGAATTGGGTTATGTTTACTAGGCTGGTGAAGGGCCATTACTGTTTCCACTAACCTGGTAATATAATGCTTTAGGATTGGGCTGGCAGGGTGTTGCAATCCATGATAGGTGGTGCATTTTCTCATCTATGAACCCCCCTATTCCCTTCTCTCCATCTTTCCTCTCCCTCTTTCTTCTTGCTGTGAAAAGCAGAATCCACCCCCCCACCCACCCACCCATTCCACCACAAGCTCAGTTTACAAGATCTTGCTCAGCACTCAGTGCAGAAGTAGAGGCCTGACTGTGGTTCAGGGTAGAGAGAGAGGGAGAGAGCTACAGAGTCAACAGAGACTTGTTTTAATGTGTGAGAGAAGTTTTCTACAAGTGTCTTGGTTGTGTAACAGAATGATTTCAGCCCTTGTGTTTCCTCTTCTCGTGTGCCTCCACACGTGTGTGATGGGGAAGCCATGGCAACAGGTAAGCTTGATCAGCTTGTTAGTTTCCACACAGGGGAGAAAGCCTAATATATCCTAGGAGAAATGGCCAGCTCAGAAATTATGATAATATTCATTCAGGATAGATTATTTTTCATTACCAATATCTCAAGATTGTTATATTTTTCTTGTGTCTGCAGCCAGAATGGTTTTACAAAGTTTAATTTTTTAAGCTTTTTTACATTTAAAGTTTACATTTAAAGTTTTATTGCCTGTGCTTCAGTTCCCGTCGATGCTGAATATGTTAAAATAGAATGTAAGGGTTATTTTTGCAAATTATTGAAGGAGTTTACAGTTTGCTTAGAAATAGGAATCTTTAATTATTTGGTGATAGAACATTTAAAAAATTATTTATGTTTTGAAAGGTTTTTCAACCCTTTCAATATTTGCTTTTAATCTGTGGAATTTATTTTGAGCACTATGAAAAGAACAAGACAGATATGCCTCCCACATGCATGTTTACTGTTCTGGGACACACGCATATACTTTTAGGGTTAACTGTGATTTTCCCTAAGTGGCCAGGATATTTTGGGCAGGTGTTGTAAGCTGGAATTCATTCCGGAAGATGCAGTGAGCTAAACTTTTGGTTACTTAAGGCAAATGAACTTTGATTTCAGAATCTTGTAATGTCATCATTGTTATATCACGTAATCACATGCTGCTGAAGAAAGGGTTTTTTCTGCTTTATTAAAAAGCTTGAACTCAAATGTAAAGAAAAATGGGACAGTGTAACAGGAACTGTTTACCTGTCAACCTCTCATCTTGTCATGTGTGTCAAATTAACTGGCTAGTAATAAAATTTTTAACACTAGCTCTGATAATTTTCATCTAAGTGGCAGGTCTGATTTTGATGCAAAATAACATCAAAGTTAAAATGAAATACCTAAAGATTAAATACCTACTTTTAAATGTCTCATATTTTCCTATAGTTTATACTAATTCCTAGGGGTTTTATTTGTTGTAGAAACCACATAGTTTGTACTATAATGGAGTAGTTTATAAGCTCTGTGTGTTTATACTACAGTACTACACTTGGATATGGAGGTAACACTGTTCATAGTAAATCAGAACCAGTTACCTTTGACCTCCCCTCCTCCTGCCTTATTCAGTTCCACGCTGATCTTTCAAGAATGCTCTCAGGAGTATTATATGTAAGTATTATATGTAAAAGGGGAAATCTGAGTTTGGAATAAGCTTCTTCTTCTTCAGATGATCTTAAGATTTGCATGTAAACAGCCACTTTGAAGAAGAAACACCTGCCAAATAACCAAATATTACAGAAACATTTAGATTTCATCATTAGACAGGATTTTACCAACTGAGTATCTAAATAAATCTTCCATAAAACAATGCACACTGTACTCTTTGTCAAATGATATGTTCCATTTAAAAAAAAATCTCCACTAACCAATAAGAATAATAAAATGTACATGGTGTTTTTCTGGGGTGGTTACTATCAAAATCTTACTGTTGGTTGTTATGTGACCAAACCATGAATAGCACCTATATGTAGAAGCAAGCTAAATTTGCATGCATTTTACTGCTTAATAAAACTGTAACTATTTTCAGCTGTACAAATCAACTGAAAACACATGCTGGTTAAGGAAACTTTTAGTATGTAGTTTTTTAATACCTCTTTGATACAGTTTGAGTTCTGTCAGTTACCTGAGCAGCTGATAGGTAATGTTAGCACTGTGCATGCTTTCAAAATACAGTGCTTTGTTCTCTCAGTCAACTTCCAGCTGTGTAAACTTCTACAATGAAGAATTTCCTGCTGTATGGATAAAAATGTTTGCTAAGTAAAGTGGTAAAATAATGAGAAGCAAATGGCCTGTTTTCGGTGAGGAAATGGTGGTCTGTCACACTGAGCACTTTGCAACACATTTACCTTTACCTTTTTATTCATTTTTCTAGCAAAGGTTTAATTACAAAAATTTAAGTAATAAATTATGCAGCTTCTTATTATGAAAGATAAGGTATGAAGGAATGTGCTCAGTGCTGCAAGGGGGCCTGACAGTTGGTGAGCTGCCTGGTATGCCCTGGCCATGAGGGCAGGAGTTGGTTACTCAATGTTGCTATAGCAACTGCCACTGCCACTGGATACATTTGCAGCAAGACCTCTCCGTCTTAAAGCATATTACTTTTATGCAGTGAGGATGCACAGTTTCTGCCAGTTACTCCTACATGAGTCTGTGTAGCTGTTTTCAACACCTGTTTCCCACGTAAATGTGTGGAGCCTCTTCTAATACTTGCAGCTTTTTGTCTTGCAAAACTGAAGCATTCTTGTACCTATGATTATTTTCTGTTGACTTTTAATAATAAAACTTTTTTGTCCTTTGGGTGGGATGGAAGAACTAAAATTTGGCTTGTATGTGGCACTGTGTTTGACAAAATGAACTGGACACCAAAAGGCTGCAGGATACCAGGAGGCCCCTTGCAGTATCCTTGAGAAAGGAAGTTAAACTTGAATATATTCATAAATATCCAGCTGTATAAACAAGCAGAGAATAAAACTGTAAGGTGCAGTATGCAATCCTTTTGGTTAAAATTGATTCCTGAAGAAGTAATATATTTTAAAATATTTGAGAGAATATAGATGATGTCAAAATTTATAATTAGGAAGGTATACCAGATTTTAACATTTCTATGGGTTTATTGTTTCACTACAGAGCCCTCAGTGGACTTTTCAATAACACAAGGGATTTTTTTAATATCTTCATACTTTTTTGCTCTGCCCTGTCTGTGAGACTCTGTGGTTTTCAGTAATATCATTTCCAGCCCACACCCCCCTATCTGTAATGCCATCTCCCACATAAATTACCATCCAGGCCAATTTTGTCGCTGTGTTCTCGGGTTGGAGGATCCATAATGCATTCATGGCTTTTCCAGAAGAGCTGGAGTATCACTGCATAGCAGGTCTTGATGACACAGCTCGTTGTATTCTAGCATCTGCCACATCCGTCACACAACACACACAAAAATCTATTCAGTTTTTTTATTCTGAAGTGCATTTTTGCTTGTTTCTTTTCATCTAGACAAGTGCTTCATAATGCTCTGCTAACTTTAAAGCAGGTAAATGTCACTTGTTTTTGGTCATAACAGTGTTTTGTAGCACTAATGGATTATCCAGGCTTGATGAGTACAGTAAAGAGGAGACATCAGGAGTCTTTGGACATGGGTTGTGATTTTTGTGGCATTTTTTCTCTTAGCTACTGGAGGAATATCCTATGGATTTCACTTCAGTTTTCTGCATCAGTACTGTGCTGTTCAATACCAAAGTCCACATGGACCACAGCAGACCAAACATTTTGCTTGAAAGATATGCTTCTGCACACTTGAGGATAAATTTGAATGTCACACCCCCAAAACATCTGGTTTTCAGAATATCACGGTGGAAACAAATAATTGCCTGTACCAGTGGTGTACTAAAGAGTGGGGGCATGCCTGCCCAAGGTGTCAGGCAGAAAAGGAGAGCTAGGGGGCTGTAAGGAAAAGATCCTTACAGGAAATTAAAAAAACAGAATTTTTGGGTGACTAAAACAAGCAAAAAAATAGTTATCCAGGCTCATTCCTCAGCACTCTGTTGTATCAGTATTGGGCATGAAGTACAGCTCAGGCTGCTATACATGTATTAAGTGTAGTCTGGATGGAAGGTGTATTCGATTATGTATATATGTTACTTTACAGACATCTGTAATGAAAAGGTGGCAACTCTGGCAGGAAGACAGGTTTGCTTTCTTGGTAAAATGTGATTTTTTTTTTTTCGAAGGGTCTGAATACTTTCATAAGGCACTGAGCTTTCTTATGCATTGCAAATGGAAACAGGGAATATGACCTTCAATTTTATTCAAAATAGTTATAACGCTACTTAGGGAGTAGACTGTCATCCTTGCCAAGTGGTTTAAACTTATCGAACATATAAATTCCACAATCTCCCAATAACTCCCTACAATGGTTAGACACCAAATTATTAGCACATTCAGCAGTGCATTATGAGAGCAACATATGAATTTTGTCATGGTGGAATGTTATATAGGGATTGCTGACATCCTCCTTGCTTACTGTTTAGGGGAGTTTTAGGTGAGGGCATGTCTGCGAGTGCCGGTGTTTTAATATGCTAGTATTCCCACAGTCTGGTCTCCTGAATTCTTAGTTTGTAACATTGCTAACACAACGGTTGTTGCACTGCTTTTAATGTATTGTTTAATTAGTATGAAAACTGAGTCAAATTTGTGTCACGTAGCTGTTTGCTGTCTTTCTTTTTTAAATCTATTATCCAATTTTGTTTGACAGTGTATTGGGGTGTCAAAAAAATGATCTATCCTGGCTGCCAAATTCCTTACGTATGCCCCTGGGGTGTACTCCCTGTATTGGTTGTTGGTATACATATCCATCATTATCAAACTATTATTACATTTCTGCAGTGACTATAACTAGGAGAAATATATTTAATAAAAGAGACAAAAATTTTCAAGTAAGTGGAAGGAACACAGTGTGCAAGCTAACTTGCAAGCATAACTTATTGCATCCTGGATAATGAGATGTAGTTACGGCTATTATAAATCCCTATGTACAAATGGAGTCTTTTGCTTTGAAAATAACTCAGCCAGAGGATCTTGTGGTCAAGGGACAGAAAAGAGCACTGAGACCTCATGAGAAGTGGTGGTATGCAAAGTAGTTATAGTAATCCAAAAAGCAAAAGGTGCTGCTATTGTATACTGCTGAGTACAGGCCCATTTTGAGCATTGGTGTGTCAGGATGATATCCTGAACTCAGAAGTATTTGCATTCCTTTTAAAATCTAGCACAACTCTCACCAATAAATTATGAATGGGTAATTTACTATATTTTATTCATTATTCTGTAAATATGTCAGCAACTGAGTATAAAGCTATGTGTATTTTTTCCTTTTAAGTTCCTATAGACGAGCATGAAGGAAAATATCTCTCAGGTGCTTAAGGGAGTGGTTAATTTTTTATCTTCATATTCACTTAATAACCCTCTCAACCTTTAGGTAATAGCAACTGGTCCTTTTGTTTTTTGCACCATACTTATCAGCTAGCATTTAGTGCACCACTATAGAAAGCCAGTTTGAAATAAATGTCTTAAGTGTGTTGTTATGCAGGGGCTAGACTGAAAGTTCCCTAGAACTGCACAATAATGAGAATGGTACTGAGTGATAAATGTTTTCTTAAAATATCTGTTTCTTTAAGCTACTATACAGGATTCAGTTTGTTTTTCTTCCATGTAGAAAAGGCTGTTTTTTATTTTAAATTCGAACATACTGGAAATGTAATCTGAGCAAGTGAAAATAGATGAAGGGGGAACACCAGCCGTGGGTGGCTCTATTAACAAGCAAGTGTTTAGACCAAGATGAGTTGAAGGTGAAGGGGCTGCCCATGTGGCGCTCCTGAGAAGTCAATGACGGGTGCAGGTTTGTTCTCAAACAAATCCCTGGGAGGGCCCCTGAATGGGTGAAGCAGACCGTGTGAGAATGTCGCTGGTTGCCCTCCAGCCTGAAGATGTGTGTGGCGGGGGCTTTACAGACCATTGCACTTGCTGCCAACGGTCTGCGTGGGCCTTTCAGCCCCACCACAAACATCTTCCCTGACAATTCAGGGAACATTTTCAAGGACATGGTGAACAACTATCACATGATGCATTAGAGAAAATTGCTGTTATTAAGAACTCTCACTGACAGCAAATATGCAGATGCAACAGGTAAAAAAAGACCTATTGATTGTACTAGTTTACAGTAACATGAAGTGCTGTGTTTGACAGATCAGGTTCCTTGCTCTCTACAATGGCTTTAAGTAGATACTAATATGACTGGTGTCGAAGGAAAAATGATATTTGTTTGATACGTCCTTTTGAAACCTTGTTACAGCTTTTGTATCAGGAACACTGTGCTTGATGAGAAAGCACTAGTATTGCTGTAACTGGAAAAAGAAAAAACAACACATTTAGCAAATAAACCAAGAAGCCTAGATCCTTGGTCAATGCCTACAATGAAAAACTTAGTACAAAGTGGGATCTGAGGAAGTCATTTTATGAGAAAATATTGATATTTAAGTCTTTTTTAATTAACATATTTATGAACCTTGGAATTCTTACATATTCATATCACATGGGTTGGTATTTATAAAGCTTTCCAGGTATATTCTCCATGCGTAATGAGCATTTAAAAGTAACGAGTTTTATATCAGTATGCTTGCTAAGCACTATTAACACACATTTCTGACAATATATTCTAAACTAAGAGAATCATGAATGTTTTTCAGCCAGACTGGTTTTTGTAATCTTCCCCGTCCAATAGTCATTATCCTGTTTGGAAATAAGGTAACCGATGCTGGAAAGCCTTTGTATCAAGTTTCTGTTACTTATAGCATATTTACGTACATTAAAAGATATGTTTAATAGGCACTGCTGATTCTATACCTCTTTCTTTCATGTTGCTGGTATTATTCATTTTTGCAGCTTATGATTTGGGAACTACAGCTACTGTATCTACTGACACGCCACAAAACTGTTAGCAAATGAGAATCAGACCAGTCCAAATGGTCCTAACCAGTCAGACTGAAACAGTCAATTTCTTTGCCATTGCTTGATTACTCAGTGTATCCCTTCATGCAGGATATGACGTGACAGCAGCAATGAAAGTTAGACCATTCTATTTTTGTAAGAACATAGACGCTGGAAGCCTTGCAGACAATCAGCTTCTGATAAGAGCCTCTCTACCTGAAATACCTGAAATGCATGAGGACACCTTCCATTTCTGTTGCTCCCATGTAAAAGCACATTTTCATTTATTTTATTATTTTCTACTCAGAGGGATTTGTTTGGTAGAAATGGATTTTACCTGTCTTTTTTTTCTCAGTTCACTCATATCAGACCCCTGACTTGCCCTTGGTATTACACATTATCCTCTGAAACTGCCTGAAGGCAGAGGGAAGATATGTGCTCCCAGCTGATCTTCCTGCTGACTCTGCCTATTATTCACTTCATCAGTTAACTAGTACCATGATGAAGCAAAACACTGACTAGAGATGCTTGCAGTTTGCTGTTGGGCCTCTGTCTCAAATAATAGCCCTAATTCAAACCTATACTTGAGTTCCTCATCTCTTGAGGCTCAGTCTGAAAACAGGGAAAGCTCCTACTTAGAAACCTCTGTGCAGGGATTGTTACAGACCAAATAAAGAAATAAACAAATTATTGATTTTTGTAACCCCACCTCCTGATTATCCAGTTTCTGCTACACTGGAGAATGTTGTAGAGTCAAGACTCCTAGTAATAGACAGTTTGAAAAAACCTTGACCCAATGAAAAGCAGTTTTCTTTAAAATATGCAGTATTTTACTTCCCACTTGAAAGTGCTACTCATTTATTGTATACAAATGAACATCTGAGAGCATTGTTTTAGTGACATTAATCAGTCCTCAAAAACACTGGTTTGTCACTTTGGCTTGAATTCATTGGATGACCTCTGTTGTATAAATATTTTAGATTTTTCACCTACTCAGTTATTTATTTTGGCAGAAATATGTTATAAGATTTAAATGGGTGTGTTCTTGATCACCTTTTTATTTAAAATTGGAACAAGCATGTTATGGTTACATTTGTTTTAAATCTTTACCTCCTTTATAGCCTCATTTGTGCAGCTATGTTGTGTTTCCAGCACTACACTGCAAGCCATGGTGTAGGAGAAGCAGAACAGCCTCAGCTTGGCAGCAATGTTCTTTGGTTTGTTCTCCTGCCCAGGGGAGTGTTCTTGGAAGGGGGGATGTGCACTGTGAGCAGAACTTGCAGATTATGGGGGTATGTTGGATGGGCCAGTCTCATGTCGTGGTAAGACAAGCCACTGAAACCATACTGGCTCTTTGTGAGATTAATATGCAGTCAGTAAGGAGCAAGATTTATACTTTTTGAATGCTGGATCTATACAAATGTAACAGTGGTATGTTCCCTAGATCGCATTTGTCAAAATGAGTTATTCCTTTGGATTCAGTGTTCAGTTCAAATAGACAAAAAATTAAAGGGAGTAGAGGTTGCTGCCTGCTGTATAAGGTGCAGTGTGTAGAGTGAGAATAAAATCAGCTACTGTCTCGCTTGCTAACCTACTCACCTGTCCAAACACATAAGTGTTCACAGTGGCTATGGGATACTAATTCAGGGAATATATAGTTCAGAAAAGCTTTATTTGTTTTTGTTATACTGAAATAACTCCATATGCATATAATGTGTATTATTAAGGATAGAATTTAGTCTGTCACAAAAAATGATTGAGCAAAGATCACAATTGTTTTCAAAAAAAGTAGAAAAATGAAGACACAAAATACAACTTCATAGAAGTGAAAAATATGATTAAAAAACTGTTACATGGCAATAAAATGTTTATTTAATTGCCATTACATTTATATATATGCACATACTCCAGGAATTGTTCTGTGTTTAATAAAGAAAAATACTGAACAAAATACAATGATTTCTGGTGGTTTTTTGTTTTGTTTCTAGTTGTGGTAGCTACAAATGCAGTATTTCCTGTCAAATGGGTCCATGGGACAGCATGAATTTTTCACTGACAGTTCCCATGAAGCATTTGTAACTGGCAGGCAGGGTTCCAAAGTGAGTTAAAGAAATCATAGCATGGCAGGAAACGCTCTGTCATTTATACTAGTAGTGACTGTAAAAAGAATTACTTAAGAACTATATACTTCTGAGAATTAAGGAATTAAATGCATAAATAGAATAGAAAAACATAAGCCTCCTTTGAGAGGAAAGGGTTCATAAGTATTACTAGAAAATGATATTTGATGGCATAATGTCTAGGAATGTAATGGTTTTACAGGAATACACCATTTAAGGTAATACCATAACTTATCAGAGGCTTAGTACAACTGGCAGCTGCCCAAAATTGGCAGAGATTTTTTTTTATTAATCATACCAAGGTTGTCAACAGTTTCTTGGTATCTCTTGACAGACCTACATAAGTCACAGTTTCATATGTTTTGGGTAGGCATGCTCTGGCATCATGTGCTGACAGTGCCATGTCTTCTAGCTGTGAAGATGAAATATGGTAGTTCTGCTGTGGTCAGTCTCTTCTCCTGGAGCATCTAGTTACATTGGCAATAGTTTATACAAGGATTGTCTGAATTTATATTTCATGCTGCATCATACACAACTTGTTCAGCTTAATGTTTTTTTTGTCCATTGAGACATACCAGAAATGTAACTCCTTAACCCTGAATGGTCTCATAAAATAAGCTCATAATAAATTTTGCACTGAATATTTAATAGTTTCTTCTGTAGTGGTTAGGGGATGATGCGTATTTAATGGTTCCTTTCATATATTTGAAGCTGTTTATCAGTTCCTGAATACATTTATTGTATTTTCTCATTTTATATCTCACTTTAGTGAAAAGTGTCTGTTTAATATAAGTCTGGAAGACCACCAAAATGTTTAGTATCCCAAAAATTTAAACTTCCCTGTATATAAGCTGAACATTATCAGTCAGTCTACTCATCTACTGCTTAATGATGCTGTTAGGGATCATGATATAGATTCAGTCTGTTGTTAGTTCCATTTCCTGTCCCACTTTTCCTGGGGAGGGTCATGGTGAGACCAGACTGAGAAGGTGGGCCCAGACTCTTCTGTTCTTCAAAATGTTCTCCAGCTTCTATTGGAGGATCTACAGACATGCCCAGTTCAACTGAGAGATGTAATCTCTCCAATTTATCCTGGGTCCACTTTGGGTTCTCCTGCCAATGGGACATGCCTGATATAACTCCCATGGGAGTCTGCAGGGGGCATCCTTACAACAAAACCCAAACCACTTCAGATGGCTACTCTTGATCCAGAGGAGCAGTGCCTCTACTCTGAAGTTTCCCCAGATTGTTGAGTTTCTCACCTTGTCATGGAGAGTAAGCCCAGCAATCCTGCACATAAACCTCATTTCAGCTACTTGTGTCAGTCTTGTTTCTTTCCTTCCTTTCTGGCACCTGAATGTAACCTTTGTGACCTGCTGTATCCTCCCTTTTTTCTGACAGAGCCTGGGCTGTGATGAATCTCTGGGCTCAGGTAAGGTGGTGGACCACTGTGGAGTGTGCGGTGGAGATAATACAGCCTGCAAAGTGGTTTCAGGCATCTTCACACATCCCTTAACCAAGCTGGGGTACCACAAGATCATGGAGATCCCAGAAGGTGCCACCAAGATCAATGTCACGGAAATGGTCAAGAGTCGCAATTACCTGGGTGAGTGGCACAGGACCACAGCTCTGGGTACAACCTACATTACTTACAAATGTATGTTGTGTCACTACTTATTAGAAATAGACCTGTATCCGAAGACATGTTTCAGGTGACTTGAGGATTCAGAATTCCCCTTAGTCTCTGTGTGTGAGTGGATGACAATGTATTACATTTTTATTCTATACAAGTAGGCAGATAATTAGATGGTATAGTACAGTAAAATTACTGTAGTAAGTTTTGAGCAAAGGGTTCAGCTAAATGTGATTTTATAATAATTCTAAGTCACTTCAGAGAAAAGTGTTTGCAATATGAATTAATGTAGATGCAAGTACAGTAGGGTTTTAAAATAATCTTTTAATTTGCCTTTAGTTTTAAGTGTCCCTTATGTCAGAGGTCAAGATTCCTTGGCATTAAAAGGGGATTCCTCCACATAGCCATGATAGGATTTGTTTTATTTAAAGAGAAGCTGAAACTCCAATTGGTATTTCCCAGTGCACACTACTGTAGCAACCATGGAGGGGTTTCTGACAGCTGGTGGAAAAAAGTTGAAAAGGATCATTATCATTACAGAAATATGTCTGAAAGTGTGATATTTTCATGAGTCTACAGAACTTTTAGAGCTTTTGCTTTTAGAGGTGAAGATCTAATTGGAGTCATACAACACCTCTCTGCAGATCTGGCTGGGCAATAGGGTGTGGTGTACCTTCACTTCCTTAGACTGTTTACATTTGGAAAATTGTAAAAACAAGTTTTCATTAGGGGAACACTTTCTGCCTGCTTCCCCATCCTTTTCAATTATGGTGAGGAATTTTGCAACAGTTCCAAGAAGCCATATCTGTGTGATGGGTCCTTGGGAAGGTACCTCTTGAAGTGAAGCTGCTGTTGTGCCAACTATGTGGTGTTTTTTCTAATGCTAAGTTAACTCCAGATGATACATCAGCTGCAAGGGCAGGGAAAATTCTTGTGTGAACAATTCCTCCTTTCATTACAGCACTGTGTGTTGGGTCTTGTTGAACCCCCCCCCCCCCCCCCCCCC